>MJUU01036229.1:18224-142220 GCA_002080025.1 Modiolus philippinarum | reverse complement strand
TTTTTTTTTTATCATAACACTTTTTTTTTCATTGCACACTTTTTTTTTTATAACACATCTTTTTTTGTTCTTTCTTTCTATCCCCTCGTAACCTTTTCGCCGAACATGAGAGCGCCCCGTAAGCTGCAGAACAGTCTTGCATTACCCTCCGCATTCAGATGGACTCCATGGTCGTCTATAATTGGAACATTGGGGAATCTAAGCCCCCTATGAAGCCATAATACTGTTTCGGGGTAAAATCTACTACATAAATTAAATAATCCATCATTTAAATCGTTTACTCTGTTATTGTATTGCTCCAATGTGAGTCCCCGTTTAGGTTTTACTTGATGTCTGTACATCAGTGAACCAACGAATATCTGTTTCAACCCTAACAAATACAAGATTTCAAACATATATTCGAATGATAACAAGACATTATTTACTGACGTTGACGCATTTCCTATGTCATTGCTACCTAGTTGTCCGGTGAGAATTTACAAATGCTCAACAAATGTCTATATACAGAGCTCACCATCCCCCCGTTTTCCCCTTCGATTTTGACTTCAAAATTTTCCAGGTGCCAGCCAAGGCCCGTTTTCCTAAGATAATCCTCGAATCGAACAACATGTGAGCTTCCAAATATAAGAGCCTTCATGTTGTTTATTAACTAAATTGTAATTAAATAGTACCTTGATATATAAACTAAGCTGATAAATGGAATAAGCTGTTGTCTAAAATTAAATGAAGTCGTCCACCATGTTTCACCGGTATAGCTATATCCGTTCAAATTGTTATCAATCCATCTGAATCATGAAAAATACACAGCCCAAAATACACAGACATCAACCAATTCAATAAAGTAGTCTTTTGGCTTCAACACATTAACATTATTATCAAAAAATGGTTTAAACTTTTACTGAAGAAAATATCTGTCCGTTTGCAGGATCCAAAACCCAATGTGGCCGTAGAACGCTATTGTACGTGACGTCACCAAAAACAGGGAACGCATGAGATTTGTCTGTTAATGCGGAAAGAGGGATAACTTTTATAGCAGCAATTACTCTTTTGCGAAAACAAAGGTCAAAATAGGGAAATGTGGCAAAAATTTTCATTTCGTCACATAAAAGAGTTATTTAAGTAAATAACTCGGATTTAAAACAAATTTGACTCATAATCATGCTAGCGCGGTACACATTTTCTTATCTTATATGCACTGCAAATTGTAAACTTATTCCAAGGGATCACAATTACGGTAGGTATTGCAGTCATATGTACACTATCTCCCTTTATTGTAATCGGTTACAATTAAGGGAGGTCCTGCAACCGTAAATGTAACCGGGATTACATTTAAGGGTTGTCCTTAACCTTAAGTGTAGTCGGATTACAATTAAGGTAAGGATTACACTTAAGGGCTCAACACAGCTTATTACTGAGGGTATTTCTCACCCTCGATTTTACGGAAATGTTGCTAAAAAGGAAAAAAAATGATAAAAATGCAGAAAACATGGACATGACTAACACTCTCTACGTAATAGGGAATATTGACAGGATATTCTGCATGAATCTGTTAAACAGGCTTTGGGGTTAAATGACCGGAAAATTTTACAGATATACTGGCATCTCACTGCCGATGTCTACTGAAATCCATAATGATTCTTTACCAAACCCTTTGGGAAGTTTTAAAGATGATTTTTCTTCCGTTGTGCGGCAGTGTTTAACCGACAGACTAGGCTATTTTAGCTGTCCGACAGTTTAGCAATAAGCACTGCTTGATTCATCTTTATATATTACGTTTTGTTTTATTCATTCCTTCTCAAGATTTTGGTCTTGGAGGTGGTCTTCGGTAGTCTACTAGTATTTGATTTTATTTGTATGTTTATTATACTATAAGAAAACGGGAAGTGACAAATACAGACTATATATAGCAATAGGATTTGGACAGGGCACTGGGAAAGTGATCCAACAAAAACTGTATTAAAACAGGGTTAGGCAATTTGAAGCAACATGATTAAGACTGGGCACTCTGAAAGTGACAAACATAAACTACATTGTATATAAAACAACAGGATTAGGTCTGGACACTGGGGAAGGGACAAACACAGACTATATAAAACAACAGGACTAGGTCTCGAATCTCTGACTCAGGAAAGGACAGACACAAATTATACAGAACAACATTATTAGGACATTTTCCTTAACGAGAAAGTGCAGACAAGCGTTCTCTAAATTTGTTTAAAGATAAAATTATCACCAAGGTCACCAACAGAATACATTTTTAAAAGATAACTATGTTGAGCCACATCCTAAGCTGTCTGTAAATTGAATTACGTCAAAACTTAAGGATCTTCGTAAAAACATGCGTTTGTAACTGTTGACAAGGCTACTAACAACGTTGCTATTGTCTGAAAGAAATACTATATCAATGTTCAACAAAACGAATTGGACAAGTCAGACACTTTCAAACGTACCAATCGGGACGAAAACACGTTAACCAAACAACATTATAAGGATACAGAAATGCTTAAAGTTCCACTGAAGATGGCATCTTACCTACCATGTACTGGGTTCCAAAGCTTCACAAAAATCCCTTTAAACATCGTTTTATTTCTGCATCTATTAAGTGTTCTACTATTAATTTATCCATCCATTTAACTAGATCACTTACTTGAATTCAGGAGTAAGTTATTAAGTACTGTCAAAAAAACTTATCAAAACTCTGGTGTAAATTACTTTTGGAGGGTAAAAAATTCGATTGAAGTTTTAGATCAATTCAAAGACCAGTCTCATCTGTCGACAGTTATTATTTTTCTACGCTTTATACTACCCTTTTACATAATTTGATTAAATCCAGGACAACTTATTGAATGGTCTTTCAAATTTTCTGGTCTGCAGTTCATTTGCTCTAACAAAAAGCAAGGATTCTTCTCTAATATTACCTACAATAATCATTGTTCCTGGACATGTGGTGATATGATTAATGCACTCAATCCTTTACTGGACAATATTTTTGTTGGTTTTTGGAACACCTTTTATAAACGGGTCATAGGTATTCCCATGGGTACAAATTGTGAACCTCTAATTGCAGATCTTTTTCTTTTCTGTTAACGAACGAGACTTCATGAAATAAATTAAAAACGGAACAATACCAAACAGTGATAAACTTTTTTCTATATTCAATGATAACAGCAGGTATATTGACGATATCCCCACTATTGATAATCCATGTAGACTCTCTTTACCCACAACAACTAAAATTGAATAAACTTAATAATGATTCTAAAAACTGTCCTTTGCTGGAACTATTTATCATTATTGACTGCGGTAAAATAAAAACCAAAATATATGATAAACGGGATAATTTTGATTTCACTATCACTAATTTCCCTTATCTTGACGGCGACATCCCTCTAGCTCCATCCGACGGGGTGTATATTTCTCAACTGGTACGATTTGCACGAGTTTGTTCTACTCTTGACGATTTTAATGAACGTAAACTTACTATCACAGCCAAACTTTTACAACAGGGTTACATATTTATAAGTTGTTCAATACATTTAACAAGTTTTATACTTAGTAATAGATTTGAACATTTGATGTCTTAATATGGTGTTACTCGTAAACAGCTTATTACTGAGGGCATTTCTATTCCTCGTTTTTACGGAAATGTTTTAAAAAGCCAGAAATTGATTTAAAGTCCAGAAAAGCTTTGACGTAACTTATATTCTTTTCGTAATAGGAGATATCAACAAGATATTGTGCTTGCATCCGCTAAATTAGCTTTGAGACTTAATGACCTCAAAATTCTACACACACACTGGCCTCTCACTGATACTGCCGATGTCTACCGAAAATTATGATGATCCTTGACCAAACCCTTCGAGGAGTTTTGAGTTTGATATTTTCTTCCGTAGTGCGAAAGTGTCCTACAATCAGACTAGGCTCCTTCAGCTAGCTGGCAGTTTAGCGGCGAGCACCCCTTGACCCATCTTTCAAAATAACGTATTGTTTTTCGATCTTTCAAAGATTGTGGTCATTGTGTTAGTAGTCTACCTGTATTGGGTTTTATTCGTATGTTTATTATACTATAGGAAAACGGGACAGATAAAAGGGAGGTTTGGGTACACATAAACCGGTTTAACCCTACCGCTGGCTTTTGCTAGTGCCCGGACCAAGTTCGGCTGTCCCGAGTTCCTATCGTTGTCTACGTTTGTCTTTTGTCTTATTCGTGTTCTTCATGCGTAGTTCCATAGCAGATTATGGCATGTTACTATAATTGTCAGCCATTGTAGGTGTTTCCTGTTATCCATTCTTTTACATTGGGTATCAATAAACCGGTTTAACCCTACCGCTGGCGCGTACTAGTTCCGGTACCAAGTCTGGCTTTCCTGAGTTCCTAACGTTGTCTACGTTTGTCTTTTGTCTTTTACTATTTTTATCACTTCCCAGGTAGAATGTGATTGTAATTTTCGGCCATTTGAAGTGTTTCCTCTTATCTTCTCTTCATTAATTATTGACAAAGAAACTAGTTAATTTTTATTCACAAAATATCGAAGTTACTGTGAATTTAGATTCTGCATATGGGCATTTCGACATCATATGCGTCTGCAGATCAAATCAAAAATTTGGAAATCCATTTACCGAAATTTGTAAAAGTTTAAAGAAAACAAATTACAAATAGAATCTAAAAATGCAGCTAAATTCAGCTATGGACAGAGCAATGTAAGAGGGAGATATCCTTAGGTTTTAACATTTTTTTAAAAATAAAGATATTGCTGGTTTTCAAACAAATTGATTTTTGGACAGCACCGACGTACTTGCTACTTTGTTGGTGAATACTCTCGGAGACTAACAGTACTCCTGCTGTGGCATCGGAAAAGTGATAATTAATGACTGTGAATTTTAGTTTCTGCATATGCGCATTTCGACAGCATATGTCTTTTAGACTTTTAGACTTTTAGAGATTGATCAAGAAATAACTGAAACGAACCGAAAATGACCTGCATTACTAACAAAATGTTTGCAACGTCATGTTGTAGAAAGAGAAATGAATGGAAACTTACTAAGCAATAACAGAAACAAATAATACAAAAAAAATCTAATGTATAGAGTTGAGATCAATGAATGGCAGCACTTACGACATTTAGTATGCTTACAAGATATAATATGAAATGAACTGAAACTAAAAAAATGGTAATATAAAAGAATTGGAAATAGAAAAACGTATAGAAAGAGCAAAATACGGAAAAATATGGACATGTCAGTTGTTAAAACGGATCAATATTGTAATTTAAAAAACAAGCTAAAAAGATAAGTCGAAAAAATAGAAGAATTAAAATAGATCGACCAATATTTCAGCTTACTAGCCTTAGTCGCAAAGGTCGTAAGTACATAGCTATAAATATGTAATGATAATAGCCAGATACACAGGTAAAAACTGTGACATTGTCGGTACAATAATACAGTCACAAACTGACTTTTTAACATCCTACGAAACCCGGTATTGAGACTCATTTAGTCGTCAAATGTCTGCTTAACATTTTGACCGATAGGCTTAATACGCAGTTTGAATGAAATCTTCTGCTGCAATGTTTGTTAAAAATGGATAACAGGAAACACCTACAATAGCTGAAAATTATAATTACATGCAACAATTTGCAAGGGAACTACACAAGAAAAACACGTATAAGACAAAAGACAAACGTAGACAACGATAGGAACTCGGGACAGCCGGACTTGGTACCGGCACTAGCAAAAGCCAGCAGTAGGGTTAAACCAGTTTATGGGTACCCAAACCTCCCCTTTATCTGTCCCGTTTCCCTGTAGTATAAAAACATACGAATAAAACCCAATACAGGTAGACTACTGACTTCATGACCACAATCTTGAAAGAAGAAGAGAAGACAATACGTAATTTTGAAAGATGGGTCATGGGTTGCTCGCCGCTAAACTGCCGGTTTGCTCAAGGAGCCTAGTTTGCTGGTAGAACACTGTCGCACTACGGAAGAAAAATCAAACTCAAAACCTTCCGAAGGGTTTGGTCAAGAATCATCATAAATGTCAGTAGACATCGGCAGTATCAATGAGAGGCAAGTATGTGTGCAAAATTTTCAGGTACCAGGTCTCAAAGCTAATTTAACGGATGCAAGCAGAATATCTTGTCGATATCCCCTATTACGTAAAGAATGTAAGTTACGTCCCAGCTTTTCTGGATTTTTAATCAATTTCTGGCATTGTTTAACAACATTTCCGTAAAATTGAGGACTAGAAATGCCCATTGTACATGTTGTAATAAGCTGTTTACTTGTAACGCCATATTTAGATATAACATGTTCATATCTATCACAAAACTTCTTAAATAGAAAAAAGAAGGGAAAAGGGGAATGTGTCAAAGAGACAACGACCTAAAGGGGAGTAATAACAACTCAAAGCCACCATAAGATCTTCAATGAACGGCGAGAAAACCCCACACCCAACGGCAGGTCGGAGTCGGCCCCTGAATAAAGAGCAATCAAGTTCAGCGAAATAAACATCACCCTAGACTCCTATAAACATAAAGTAAACTAACTAGAAAAAAGACAAGACACACACAGGCTTAATAGATTACCTGACTTAGGACAGGCGCAAACCTGCTGAGGCGGGGTTAAACTAGTTAATTGGGCCCAAACCTTCCCCCTATAGCCAATGTGATAAATCAAAAAACAATCGTAACAACAGTAAAATTCAGTTGGCAACAGGACTGAGTCAATTGTGAAAAATGAAACCTGAAAGAACTAAATATACGGACATTAACATGAAACCACAAGAGACTAATAGCAGTTAACTGACATGCCAGCTCCAGACCCATTACCAAGTGACAAAGTAAGTTATGTATCTTCAGTATACAGCTCCCACCAAGATCCATGTATTCATAAATGTATTCAACAACTTATGAAATCTGTAACCCTGTTGTTAAAGTGTGGTTGTGATAGTACGCTTAAGCTCATTGAACTCATGAAGAGTAGAACAAACTCAAGCGAATCGTACCAGTTGAGAAATATATACCCCATATGATTTAGCAAGGGGAATGTCGCCGTCAAGAAAAGAGAAAGTAGTAATAGTGAAATCAAAATCATCCCTTTTATCATATATTTTGGTTTTGATTTTACCAGAGTCAATAATAATAGTCAGATACAGAAAAGGGCAACATTTGGAATCATTGTTAGCTTTATTTAATTTCAGTTGTTGAGGATAAATAATGTCTACATAATCTAAAAACTGGGGATTATCAATAGTAAGGATATCGTCAATATACCTGCTGTTATAATTGAAAATAGAAATAAGTTTATCACTGTTAGGTATGGGTCCGTTTTGAAGTTTTTTCATGAAATCTCGTTCGTAACAGAAAAGAAAAAGATCTGCAATGAAAGTTGCACATGGGAATACCTCTGACCTGTTGATGAATAGTGTTGCCAAAACGAACAAAATATTGTCCAGCAAAAGATTGAGTACATTAATCATATCATCACATGTCCAGGAACAATGATTATTATAGGTTATATTAGAGAAGAACCCTTGCTTTTTGTTAGAGCAAATGAACTGCGGACCAGAAAATTTAAAAGACCATTTCTTGAGTTGTCCCAACTTGGATTTAATCAAATTATGTGGAAGGGTAGTATAAACTGTAGAAAAATCATAACTGTCGATAGATGAGAATGGTCTTTGAATAGATTGTAGTTTATCTAAAACTTCAATAGTTTGTCTATTTATCCTGACCTAGGTGAAGTTTAATTAATACTGGTTCTTTCGTATATTGTGAGAAATGGTTGCCTACTGGACAGTCCGTATTATTACCGACAGAGAGAATGTTTTTCGCAAAGCAATCTTCCACCTTGGCACATGTCGCGAGAGCATTTTTGCATTGCCACATATAATAGAATGTTGTGCACGTATGTCTGTTATGCATAGTAAATGTGTTGAAATCGACCTGGATTTTGCTAGTTTCGAAATTCTGTGGACAAGTAACACATTTAATTTCAGCTTCTGATATATAGGTGATGTTCTCTCGATTAACAATCCTCGATATAAGGATAACCTTCATCTTATATACCCAAAATGAACTCGAAACCACTGATACACCATCATCAGCATTATATCTGGACCTTTACCTCTACATTGACAACTCTGGATGTCTGAAAACAAATCTTTACAAGAAGCGTGATGATTTCGACTTTCCAATAGAAAACTTCTCGTTTTTGAGCAGCAATGTTCTCACGTCTCCGGCATATGGCGTCTTCATTTCACAACTCATTCGCAAATCTTGCCTGTAGTGTGTACAGCGATCTTATCAAGAGAGCGAAATTACTGTTACAAAACTTTATACATCAAGGGTATGTTCAGTCATTGTTGCAATTGTCACTGCAGAAGTTTAACGGTCGTCGCCATAATTTGACAGACCGTTAAAATGTTTCTATTTCACAGATGAGAATAGATATCTTTGGGTATATCCAGAGTTGATTGCCGGACTGACAAAGACCGACAGTGCCAAACTGGACTTTTCACTGGCAGTGTGACGGGTGCCACGGGTGGAGCAGTTCATGCTTACCCGTTCAGAACACTTGATAATACTCTTGGTTTTAATGGAAGTCCACACTGTCAGTGCTTTAGTTTTTAGTGTTGTCTTGTACATCACAATGCCATCTTGTAGTCTTGTCTTTGTTTGTAATGTATGTATTACTGATTTGTTATCGTAATTGTCCGAATACTTAATATATTGACATAAGATTTTTTTAAATGTTTATTTTGGTACTGTTTGTGGGTAGAGAAGTAACACGTACCATGGATTTTAATTGGTTTCGTCTAATGGTTAGAAAATGACGTTTACTAATCAGTCACCTAACAGATTATTCTACACTGTATTTTAGCTGGCTGTGTGACGGGTACCATGTAGATCATGCATACCCTTCCGGAGTACCTAATAATACATCCGTGTGTGTAGTAGTTCACACTGCTAATGCTTGAGTTTTGTTGCATTCTTGTTCAGTATTGTCAAGCTGTCTCAATTCGTGTTGGCTATGATTTGCCATAATTTTGGATTTTTGATTTAGAAATCCAACCTTTCATCATTTCTGCTTCCGTATTCGTTTACCGATGTATTGTTCTAGAAAAAAAACCCCGATATTTGAAAGTGTCACAGGTTATGCATTAAACAGTCTGAATGATAAGCATGGCATTCGTCCAGATTCACTGTCATCCTGTAATTGGCTACTAGGAGGGATTCTGTGTGATACTGCCGTAAGCAGACGTTCCATTTGATCAATTTGTTCATATTTGGAATTACTTGCGTACGACTGTTTTGCTCTCTTTTACAAAAGTCGTCTTTTAGTTGTCCAGTACTCGTTTATAATTCAATTAAATTTCATCTCGAACAGTTTCTTGTCAAATTGGAGTGTTGTGTGCTTGCTAACAGTACCTCGCAAAACAGTATAAAAACAGTCGGAGGGTCGAGTGTTTTACATTAATATCCTAAAGACGATATACCCTCTTTGGATTTCTTCCGATGTAGATATTTATGCTTGCTTTTTTACTAATTTGTCAACGTAAATATTGAATCCATCGCTTAGTTTGGAAATATTCTATTGAAAGTAAAAAAAAAATGTTTAAGTTATCGATATTACATTGGCATTATATGCAAATCTATGTTACGAAATTTAACCTGCAAAGTTCGATGACGTGAAAATTGACTACCGAAAGATGATAACAAAATGTCACAAAAAGATGCTTGTTAGTTTGGTATTTCATTTATATGTTTTTGGGTTTCAAATTAAGTAGGTCTCTATTTTTGCATCCTTACCTGGAGAAACTAACCCTTATTGTCAGATCCAATTGCGCATTGCAACATTCATGTATTCGCAGTGACTTTGTTTCATGTGCATTTACTCAATATACCTTTATTGCTTATTAAAGACTGGCGTTTGTCTCTACTACAGTGTGGAGTTGTTACAAAGATTCGAAGTGCAAGAGATGTATGATCTTTATACATTTCAGTTATGGTGTACTTGTTCTTGAGAGAAATTTTCATATGGGTGCGCTATGAAACTTTCCAATTTTGGCATTTTTTTTGGATTTTCAAATTGTTAATCTAATCACGTTGTTAATTGTGCCAAAATCATCTCCCGATTTAATCATTCAGTTTTCTTACTTTTGACTCGTATGTGTTTTGATTGACTTCAGTAAGTCTATTTGTCGAGCAACATATTACAGAGCTTTTTGAAATTAATTTTATGTTTGTTGACATTCCAAATCCATGGGTCAGGGAACATGTAGCATTACTCGACATCTAGCAATGAATTCTGCTCAAACCTGTGCTAGGGGCCGTCTTGAAATTATTGAAGTATAAGTAAGGCCCTATGTTGAAGACCTCGCTTTGTTTTACCGTGTATCTGTAGAGACTTTGTCTCATGTGCATTTACTCCATATTTCTTCATTTCTCATCAAAACGTTTGTTTTATTTGTCTTGAACCTCTATATGATATTGATGGAAATTCGATATCAAATTAACTTAGGACGTTCTCTGTTATAATTAGTAATGAAATTTTAATCTGCCATTTCATGAATGGATATATATATTCTAACATCGTTTTTTTTAATATTTTTTCTAGGTAACCAAAACAAGGAAATAGAAACAGTGCACTATAATATTTGCTATAAGCCATCATCTGTAAGTATGCTTTATTTGTTTCATCAATATAAAGAAGGTTCAGTATGACCCGATTTGGTCCTAAAATATGGGAATTTTCAAATATCAATACTATATATTCTAAAATATCATAAAAAACAGTGCAATTGTTGCTTTATAAAAATCCACGCATATTTTTGCTCTTAAGTGCAAAATGTTCAAATTGCTGACGTCATAAACATTGGCAAAATTCCAAAATCATCTCACAATTTTTGGTAGCATTTTATACAGTTTTTGTTAAAATCAGTAATTGCCAAATCCATGTTCATTCACAGTAATTATATATATATAATGTAACTAACAAGTATACATAACATACTTAAGAGATTTGGTTCAACACGCATGTGGACAGTACAATCAGAGCCAAAACTGAGTAAATTAATGCAATTTTTAACACTTTTGTTGCATATCCGTTTTCAGACTAAGTTTTAGCCACTGCGATATCATGTTTTCAAAAAAAAAAAAAATAGACTGAATCAACTGAATATGACATTAAACATTGTAAAAAGAGCGCTACATCTCCATTAATGTGTTGTTAATTTTTGGGGCCAAAAAAACCGGCTGTACCGAACCTACTCCTTTAAAAACTCTGTTTTAATTTTGTTTTCACTTGGCGTTCGTCGTCCGTCCGTCGTAAACTTTAAAAAATTTTCTCTTGGTAAAAAAAATGATCAAATTTTAAACAAATTTAAAATGAACCTTTGCCAAGGAATGTTATTTAACAAATTATCGTCAAACGACCAGCAACATGGTTGCCGCTGCTAAAAAGGCACATAGGGGGTAAATTGCTGTTTTTCGGCTATCAACTCAATTTTGATAGCGCATTCTGGAGTTGTTGACATTTTTCCGTAAAAATTTCAAAATTTTAACATATTTAATTTTTTATCGAAATATCTTTATTATCATAAAGAAAAGATGTCAACTTTTTATTGCATATTTATCAGCTTATCAAGATCTACCCATCTGAAAATTAGATAAAAGTCTTAATACCTGTGAAGGAGTTATTGCCCTTTATTGGTTAAATTTTCATAATTTTATTCATATTGCATATATTTTGAAAATGATTCGAGATAGAAGTAAAGTTTAATGCAAAAATGTTCAGCATGTCAAGGTCTACATTTATCTTCATCATAGAAGCTGTATGACGTTCTGGCATCTCATAAAAGATGTTTGCCAGCAGTTTAACATCGCACCCTATTAGAAATCACACTCAAAGAACTAAAATAATTGGCCAATTGGAACCAAAGCTATTCACAACTGTTCTTTTTTGCTCTCTTTGAAAATTATGTCTGGCAAGGCTTCGTCACATCCAAAATGGCCGCCAGTGGGGTACATAGTTTAACATCCGATCCTATTGGAAAGCATCCAAAGAGCTTCTTCTCTGAAGTGACAGAGCCAAACCCAACTAATTTCGTCACAAAAGTCCTTAAGTGGTGTCTTTAAAAAAAATGTGTTCGGGATGTCTGTGCATAATCAAAGATGACCACCAGAAAAGAACTTAGTTATTCATTGAACCCTACACGAAAACACTTTCAAAACTCTTCTCCTCCTTTTGGAATCAATATTGGTCATAAATGTCCTTTGTTAGCCCTCTTCGGAAAGATGGCTCTGAAAGTCCACATCAGATCTAAGATGGCTTCATTCGGGGAACATAGATTAACATAAGATACTTTGGCAAATGCATTCAAAGATCTCCTCTGAAACCACTTGAAGACTTTAAACCAAATTAAGTCACAAGAGCCCTTGAGTATTCCCTTCAAAGTTTGAGATTCCTTTGTTTGTACCCCATCCTAGATGGCTGTCAGAGAAAAATATAGTTTAACATTGAACCTTTGATCTTCTCCTTTGACACATTGAACCATATTACCTTGAAGTCTGTTACATACTAGAAAATAAGATCCTTTAACAATGAGGTCATTTTGACTGTCTAAGTCAGCCATGGTGCAGGTGAGCTTTACAGATTTTTGGTGGTATGATGAATTATTAGTGCTTATATAGGTTTTTGATATAATTGCATTAAAACAAAAAATCCCTGAGATTATTATTAATTATTTCCATGTCGTTTTCCGTGATACAGGAAATTTTGTTTACCAACTGTTTCTATTAAAAAGATATCCTATTTTCATACTTCATAAAATTTGATACACGTTTCTTGAGAAACCACCAGGCAATAAAATTAAAAATGACAATAAATGGGGGAACTTACAAAATTATCGAACAGACCTGTTAAGAGCCGAAATCAATGAGACAAAAGACATATCAGATGAAAACCACCGTAAAGAGTGTCGACCGCAATGGTTCTGACTTGGTACAGGCATTTCAAAAGAATGGTGGGTTAAACCGGTTATTGCGCGCCAAACCTCCCCTTCCATTGCTTTAGTGTCCGATAGTTAATCAACAGCAACTGAAATTGAAAGGTCGTAGACAGTTAAAAGAAATGATCATCCCAGTATTAAGTAAAAAAATCAGGGTTCGAACCAAAACCTCAAAAATTTCCCCAAGAGACTGATATCTATTAAAGAAGTTTTTTAATGGTCGTATGAGACGGAATTTTTTTTGCACCTTGATCAAATAGACGGTAACGAAGATAACAATGTATGATATAAAAGTCTGTATAATTGATGCTAGCTTTCGTGTTACGGATCATTTTTTCTACAATATTACAGATCATTATTGGTTAACTATCAATCACATTTCCTATGTTCGGGGTTTACGTATTATTTTTGTCCCATGGACAGTGGTACCTGAATTGGGTCTTAACCAAAAATAAAGAATATAGCATCATTATTAATAGAAACAGTCGAATATTGAAAAAAACCTTCATGTATAGTATGCTCGGGTAAGATTTAGGATATTTGTCTGTGATTCCTTATTAGGATGTTTCAGGAGGTAGACCTAGGTAAAGGGACATAACTCTTTAAATAAGTAAAGCGTTTGAAACAGACAGTTTCATCGATACTTTTTAAGCATTGTTGTGAACTAGATTTAAAATCATTTTAATCTTAGAAACTTAAAATTTATTTATGAAAATGATTTAATCAAACATACCAGTGATTTTTAAAAGTTATATCCTTTAACCCAGTTCTACCTCCTTAAGTAAATGTTCATGTTAGAATCATGCAAATCAAACATTCGAGTGATGATCACAATTTTTGCAGTTGTTCTGCTCATTTTATATGCTTACAGCATCTCTAATGAATGATTTGTCCGATGAAAGTAAAATATGAAGTTGGACAAGTTCTGAAATAAATCAAAATATTAAAGTAATTTTACCTAGCATTATCCACTGAAATTCTTATGCATTTGTTCATTTTATAACTAGTTAGTTTATTATTCAATTTTTCCAAATAGGAATTATGCAAAAATCTATTTTAGATATTTTTGTCAGGTCTACTTAATACAATATTAAATATTTCATAGCCTGCAAATGATATGGACTGATTATGTTTTGCATGATTTTTATGTGAACCTTTACTTAATAATTTGAATTTTGATTATAATTTTGACTGTTTTCCTCTCTTTCCCTGTTTTTTCTACGGTGTATCAACAATTTAATATCGCACAGTTTGTCGTCCATTGCTATTTGTTAAAGCATAACAACAAAAGCGAATAATAGAAAATGCACTGGCAAAACTCCCAGTAACATTTTATGTGAATAACACTTTCTATTTGAAAATGGGAAGTTCTATTTAAAACTTTTTTCATGGACAGTACAAACAAGAATAAACGGTAAAAGTGAGTCTACAATAGTTTTAAACAACAATATGTGAGAAACGCTTTCTATTTGAAAATGGGAAATTCTATTTAATCCTTTTATTTCAAGAATAGTACAAACAAGAATTTACTTTAAAAGTTAGTCTACAATAGTCTAAAACAACAATATAAGAAAAACGTTCCTATTTGAAAATGGGAAATTCTATTTAATTCTCTTTTCAAGGATAGTAAAAACAAGAATTAACTGTAAAAATAATCTACAATTGTCTTAAACAGAACAGCAGAAGAAATATACATGCTAAGTGTGGCGATTGTCCCACAAAATACGATATGTTGGAAAATCTAAATAATGAAGCACAAGAAGTATAGGTGGGGCAATTGCCCCACACTATTGAATATATTTAAAAATCGAATATAGTGAAATACAAATTGAGTGGGGAAATTTCCCCACAAAAGATATCATGTTAAAAGTGAAGTACAAGGGCTATCTAGCTCGGAAATTGTGCCATCAAATGCAAGCTGTGAAGGCAAGATAAGCATTATAAAGACTTGTACGGATCAAACCCGATATTTCAATCTATTTAATTGGACAGATCTGGATGTATTTGTTCATAAAATTGAAATGTGACTGAAAGGCAGTGCATGTTCTTTCGTATTAATGAAGCAGAGCGATAAGCTATGACAGAAACTCATGACAGGAATGTTAAGCAAAGTTGTACAAAAATTGACATTTTAATAAAAAGGTGTAGAGCAACAAAGGACCAAAAACGGCCCTGTTTTTTTACCAAAATTGAATTGTCACATATCAATTTTCAAAGGTCACCAATTTCACCCCTTTGTTACTTCGGTATTATACTGCGGTTGTTTCATCTACGAGTATTGAACGTTACGTATATGTTTCGTACTTGTATTTCGATGACGTCATAATGGGTTATGACGTTTGGCGTTTTTTGCCAAAAATCTGTATACTTAAAACATATTTTCTTAAATTTCAGTTTCGCCACACGCTTTGACCAAAATATTTTACTGTTTAGTGAATAGAAAGAAAATTAAAAGTGAAATCAAATAAGTATTTTTTGGTCGAAGACTGTGGCCACTTCAAATAATTAACTTTTTGCAACTTCCGTGCACGGCGGAATACACAAGAAGGTAATTTTTTGAACATTGTAGAAGCATTTAAACCAAGAACTCAAAATCAATAGCATCTCAAAAGAAGTGAAGATTTCTACAACAAGCGAAGCTTCAAGTGATTAATTAAAACACATTTCTAAAATGTATTTTTTTGCAAATTTATTTGCTTTTTGATGTATTCCCCTGCTCTGAGGAAAGGGTCTAAAACATTTTTTCCTGTTTACCAACTCAGTGCATTTTTGTCTTCCCTTGTATGGTAAAGGGAACATTTTTATCACACTTTTCTCTTCAATTATATATCTCAGACGCTTGATATAGCATGGCATACAATAATTCCAAGTGACTGTTTGATATAGTTTTTTAACAAATCAAATGATGTTGATGCAGCGTCAGGACGAACCGAGCCGTTACGTTTGGGATTTAATTGAATCTGATACTGAATGAATAATATATAGGATGACATATGCAAAGGCAAATAAAATCTCAACATTCATTTGGCCTGTTTATATGTTATTCGAGAATCTTCACAGGGGATAAGGGTTCATATTCCATGTCTGTGTTATATATCACTGCTCAGGGGATATCGGGCACAGACAGGGAATATGAACCCGTATCCCATGTGAAGCCCGAATAACTATTATAATCTGCTAAAAGTGCCTCTATTTTTCATTTAAAGGCTTTTAAAAATCATGATTTTGCTACCACGGGGATACAGTCTCATATCACCGGTCAAGCATACCAATAAAATTGCATAACTAACTTGGATATTTCACTTCAGCAGAATATGTATAATACGCAATATGCAGTATATATCTGGGCGAACGTATGCGAAATTTTCATATGCGCTCTGTTACAGTAACCATTTAATATCATAAGTTATTCGGGAATATTCACAGGGGATACGGGTTCATATTCCCTGTCTGTATTTTATATCACTGCTCAGGGAATATCGGGCACAGACAGGGAATATGAACCCGTTTCCCATGTGAAGCCCGAATAACTATTATATTCTGCTAAAAGTGCCTCTATTTTTCATTTAAAGACTTTTAAAAATTATGATTTTGCTACCACGGGGATACAGTCTCATATCACCGGTCAAGCTTACCAATAAAATTGCATAAATTACTTGGATATTCCACTTCAGCAGAATATGTATAATACACAATATGCAGTTTATATCCGGGCGAACGTATTCGAAATTTTCATATGCGCTCTGTTACAGTTACCATTTAATATTTTAAGTTATTCGGGAATCTTCACAGGGGATACGGGTCCATATTCCCTGTCTGTGTTTTATATCCCCTGAGCCGTCAGGCGAAGGAGAAGTGCTACAACTTTTATTTAAAGGCGTTTAAAAACAGCGATTTAGCTACCACGGGGATACGGTCTCCTATCCCCTGTCAAGGTAACCAATCAAATTGCAGGATTTACCTGAATATTTCACTTCAGCAGAATATATACTAATTGTCAGTTATAGCGTGGACCGGGAACATATGGAATGCCTGACAAAAATTACAAATGGGTCTAGGCGTTCGCACTAACATAGACTGAACAACTTAATTGTCTAACAGCCACAATGTTACACTGTCAACAATTGTTAACTTCGAAAAAAATGGAAAACTCAATATGTCGTTGAAAGTTTTAATTGTTTCCAACTTAACACTCTACTTCCAAATTATAAGGCTGTTAAATGTATACTTCTAAAGAACCACCATGTCCAATCAGGGTATTCATCAGTAAGGCGTATCGTCATGATGTTCTTACAAATCCGCCAAAAGGATTCTAAAAACGATTTGTAGATACTTGTTCACTACTGGCATCAACGAATACTGTCGACAGCTTACTTTGAATTCGTTAAGTTATTGGCTTTGTCACGCGCCAGTATATTTCAAGCAGGACTGCGATGACTTGAGCTAGTAGAACCGAAACAGAGAGCATATTCTGACTACTTTTTTTACAATGTATGCCCCTGGGGATATATTGTCCGTCCGTCCGTCCGTCCGTCCGTCTTTCTGTCCGTCCATCTGTCCGTCCGTTTGTCCAACCGTCCACAGGGGGTACATACAAATGTAGTTTGTCCGGGTTGTTTCCACTACAGTTTTTATGGTAGGAAGTTTTTATTTTGGTGATCATTTGGGCATATATTGTACATGTGCCCTTTTGGTATTTATTTTGATATTGGTCCATTTTCCGAAAAAAAAAGACCTTGGGGAACTTAGTCGTTTTTTTGCGATTTTCTCATATAGGGTACACAGTTTGTCTGGGCTGTTTCTCCTACAGTTGTTATGGTAGTAAGTTTTTATCTTACAAATCATTTGGGCATATGTTGTAAATGTGCCTTTTGGTATTGATTTGATATTGGTTGATTTTCCTAAAGATATACATGGTTGAACGTTTTTTTGGCAATTTTCTCATAGAGGTTACACAATTTGTCCGGTCAAGATCTCCTACAGTTTTTATGGCAGGGTTTTTATTTACAGATGATTTGAACATATATTGAAGATGTGCCTTTTGGTATTTGTTTTGATTTTGGTGTATTTTTCTAAAAAATGAACATTGTTGAACTTGGTCATTTTTTTCTGAATTTGCCATACAGTTTGTCCGGGCAACCCCACCTACAGTTTTTATAGTAGGACATTTTTAATATACAGATCATATTGTGCCCTTTGATATTGATTTTGATTTTATTATTATTTTTATTATTATTTCCTTGGGGGAGGGGGATTTTGACACAGAGGGTACACAGCCAAAATATGTTCTCCGGGGGCATCATATGTGTCTTACAGACACAAACAATATAATTAACAAACCACCTTTAAATAGATACCTTGCGCGGGGGCATGTCATCCTCTAGTTTATCTTTATTGATCTTTATTGTAGGTTTTGTCTCTAACTTTTGTCTCAAGTTTGTTGTCATTCTGATAGTCATCCTCCGAGCTGTTATAGTTTTTATCCTATACTACCATTCCAATCAAATTTTCGAGATAAGTAAGGGAGAGGCCTTGGTACCAATAAGTCGGTTTAACCTCAACCATGCTGATTTCAAGCCGTATTTCAGAGCTCAAACATGGTAGATACAACATGTAAAAAAAAATCAACCATTTATTATTGATTTCAAATGGATTCTTTGTTGTGTAATTTTACTTTCCAAAGATAATGTTGTCCGTGTTATGCATCTATGCGGGCAAATGTTAGACATAGAATTAATTGTTTTGACCTCATTCAAATTAAGCAACTTCAGCTATAAAACTATAAGACGCAAGATTCAAATCAAACCAATGTAGGTGCATTTTTTCAGGATTACAGAATTAGATATTACAATAAACATGTATATCTAAAAGACATGAATTTTTATTTTAACATGCATGTCGTTATAAATCAGCTCCTACTACGAAAACCAATGTCTAAGTTACAAAAAAAAAAAAAAAAATAAAATAAGAAATATCGAAATATTCAATCGACTTTTTCACAATTTTTATTCAGAATTTGAAATAATTTTTGTTCAAGAACCAATGAAAATGTAGCGTGGAACGTAGATATTAAACTAAATATAAATATTTGATGTAGTAATCATTTTTAACTGATTCAAAAATGGAATCTGAAAATGATAGCTATCTCATGTAACATTTACTGTTCCCCTATCTCATGTAACATTTACTGTTCCCTTATCTCATGTAACATTTATTGTTCCCCTATCTCATGTTGAAATGTTCAGTAATTCATATTAGGTACAAAAGTACCGACCAATTCGTAAATCCAACCTGTCATGACTGTGTAACAGGTTTTCAATACACAAAATACTAGATGGTGGAAAGAAAGAAGAGTTTATGATGGTATTAAAAAAAACAACAAAAAAACTTTATAGTATATTTAACCGGGTTGGACATTCTCCATAAAAGGACTGCTTGAAATACGATATTTATCTTTAGTTTGTAATAAATCCTGTATTTTAATGATTTCGATTGCATTCACTTCTCGACTCGGCATTTATCCAATGTCCAAGTTTCTGATTCCAATGTGGAAATTCGGCATGCATTGATTGGGAGATAATTTTTAAACAATAACGGCATTGTCAAAACAAAAGCTGTCGTGTTCCTTTCTTCTTTTTTTATCAGTGTACTTAGTGACATTTACCCCTTTTCCTTTCTTTTTCATATTGGCGGACATTACATTTATTTTTCAACTTGCCCACAAATACTTTCAAAATCTGATATTAGGCCAATTTTTGCCCTTCGTTGCTCTACTCCTTTGAGTATGGCAGTGTGAAAGTGCGAATTTCTCATGTGTGTATCTTCTTTTTCGCTTCTTTTGTCATCGTTAATTCTGATGTCTCCTTGTAGGATCTTAACCATTTCTTCTTGATTTATAATTTTTGTAATGTCAACTTTATTTTAATTAGGACACAGACAGAAATAACAGCAATTCATCAATTCTATGCTAGAAGCAAACTTTATATGAAGAAAAAGGTCGAATAAAAATTCAGAGTAAAGTTTTTGTATTTTACAGTCTTGTCATTTGACTTATTTGTGACGTTATGGGCTAACGAAAAACTATGTCTTAATGATGAGAAAGCTTAACCAAATATTTTTGTAAGGAATTTAACGTCCATTGAAATCAAATAAAGTTAAAAACATCTGAACTTCTGTTTTCAATGCAGGCATAGGTGGAAAGTCAGGGAACTCTCGAAAATTCTTTATATCGTTTTTTTTCAATGGATATGATGTGGGCTAATTAAAATTTTTTGAATGCAGATGCTGGTGATATATTTTTTGGTTCGTTTGCTTGATTCTGGGTGGTGTTTAATTGTAAACACTGTCATTACTTCTCACAAAGAGAAATACAGAGGTTCTGATAAATCAAATCATGGGACCTGATTTAATTGTTCATTTGGAGAGTACGATAAAGAGAAAACATTTAAAATCCTAAACAATTAGCACAAGATAGATTAAATACATTGGCAAGCAGCTAAAAGAAGAAATATTATAAATCTTTGACTAAAAAAATATTAAAAATTTTAGAATAAAATACCAATTAAAAGGCAACACAAACATGGGCCACATGACAGAGAGATCGCAAACAAAACAAGAACTAATAAAAAAGACACATAAACTACAGCATTTATACTTTATATTTTTGCACAAAAAAAAAAGATTTCTCGACCTTTCAAAAATAAATTAGAAGAATCTGTGTTCACTTATATATTAAAGAAGTTAAACAATATTAAACAAGCGTTGTGGAGCCTATAATTTCAAAGTTGGCTAGTCATGCTAGTGATAAATATCCAGATGAAACTTGAATTCAGAATACAGGGCAATATAAAGATCACAAACAGAGGCAACATAAGTGACGGGGACCGAACATTCAGAACATAATACATACACTACAAATAATGTACCAACAGCGTGAACCCCCGTCCCCCCAAAAAAAATCTGGAGTGTCATTAGGTGTCCCTGAAGGGTAAGCAAGACCTGCTCCAAATGTGAAACCCCTCATACTGTAATAAAAAAGTCCTTGTATGAGCCTTTGTACAGACGAATAAAGGAGTGAGTTGGATAAACTGGAATTTAGTTAGTTCCCATATGCGTCACTAATGTATGGAAGAATACATTTCCCCAAATTCGACAAATATGTATGTTGTTTAAAATGCATGTATAATTCAATGTTCTCTTGATTGCACTTGTTGAAGAAAAAACATATTGACAAAGATTCCAGAGCTTATAAGAATACATACCTTATTTAATCCATTTTATGACCACAAGTCACTACAAGTAACTTTGATGCAATCTCCGACTATTGTAAGCAATAAAATCGTGACTTTAAAAGACATATAGAACAATTTTTTCTTATATTGTGAATTTCACATTTTCAGATATGTTGTTAAAAAAAGTATTGAGAACACCAAAATTCATAAGAATATGTGGGATCACAGATCTCGTTTCAATTGAAAACGTGGTGAACGATTAATCAGTTCTGTTTTTTTTAAATGAAAAATGAGATGTACTTAAAAAAATGAATTATAAATATTTTCAACACAATCAGCATCAAAGCAACGGTAATATGAAAATTTGGAAAACAGATTTACAGAAAAAATGGAAATTTGGAAAGATAAATTAAATCTTACTTCTCAAAATCAGCGAATAAAAAGTTTCAATTGTGCTTGGGTGCAAATAGAAGAAGTCTCCAAAACAAATACCAATAACAGAAAATAAGGTCTCAGAAACAAATACCCAGAGCAGAAAAAAAAAATCTAAACTAGATTTGCAATTGCAAGCAGTAGCCGATGTCACCCAAGACCAACAATTCGATGATTCGCAACTTCAATATCTACCTAGAAATAAATTTTCGTTGAAATAGGAAAACTTTGAAATTTTGACGTATTTAGGCGGCCATCTTGGAAATGGCGGCCAGTTTTAAACTTTTAAATGCCAAACAATAACTCCAGATGGTGGTTCAACTTTTGGCAAAGTTTGAAATCATTTCATTCATCCATGTCAAAATAATCTCTCGGACAAAAATAGGTGGAATAATAATAATAATAATAATAATAATAATAATTATAATCAGAAGAAACGTAAAATAACAACATGTCACCTAGACTACGTCTGGAGTGACATTATATGAGATCTGTGCATCCTATACATCCTTTTCGTAGAGTGCATTCAGTTCTATGCAATTGAAACTTCAAGTCTTTTTGCGTGTCCATTGCAACGGTCGCCATGTTGAAATTTCAAGACCAAAGAAAAATTTCATACATGTTGGGCAACCTTCATGTAAAATTTCATTCAGTTCTGACCACTTTGAATTTACGAACCATTTTTTCCGTTTCCATTGCAAAAGTCAAAAGGTCTATACTGATTTGGTTTCGGATACTTACATTACAGCTTTCAATAAAAAGGTGTAAATTTGCTTATTAAAGTTCAGTTTTCAATATCTATGAGACTTATTAGATTGTCGATTTCATTGAGCAAATATCTTATTCAAAAATGGCGAAGGTATTAGATCATCAAGTTTGTGTTTGTCAAAACATATAGATAGCTCTATCCGTATGTTAATTTTGCTTTCCTAATGAGATCACATTGGTTATTTGTTCTGTATCAGTTTATACACACAATTCGGTTAATGACTTCATAATGTTTTTTATTTGATCTGTACCGAAAAGACATAAGTTGTCTAAAATAACGGTAACCGTTATTTCATTATTTATTTCCACATAGTTGATGTCACTGCTGGTGAAGTTTAAGTGACCGAGGTGACTCATTAGACTATTAGTCAGTACTTTGGTGCTGACCTAAAAACCGATCTGATTTGTATCTTGCAATATCTAAATTTCACAAAAAATGTTTAAAACCAGGAAATATCATCCTCATGCATAGGCCTTTCCTTAGCTTAATTTTGGCTTTTTATTTAGAACCTATTTGTTATTTGTTCTCTATCAGCTTTTTAACGTATCTAGGTAATGGACTTCAAAATGTTTTATTTGCTCTGCACTGAAGAGCAAAAGTGGTCGAATGCGCATATGTAGAAACTAAATTAACAGTAACTTCGGTATTGTGTTATTTATTACCACTGGGCCGATGCCACTGCTGATGGACTGTTAGTCATCGAGTGTACTCCTCAACCCAGTAGTCATTACTTCGGTGCTGACCCGAAAACCGACTTACTTTGAATCTAGCAATATCTAAGTTTACAAAATTTTGTTTTAACTTAAGGAATGGCTCCCTCGCTCGTTTTTCAACAGACAACAGGGATTCGAATGCGAACTAACATTTAGCTGATCTTTTTTCTTTTCTCGTATGAAGCCAAGTTTTGACAAGGGCTAACACAAAAAAAGAAAAAAAAAACTTTTAGAACAGCCCTTTATTTTCAGCTTCCGCTGCATAGATGATGTACTTTCTCTTAATAATTCAAAATTTAGGGAATATTATCACTAGATCTTTCCCAATGAGATTGAAATTAAATATATTAATGATACACATGTACACCTACCTCAGCTTCGTATTGATATCTTTTGACATTCATTGACGAAAAGACGTTTTAAATCTAAGCTTATGTAAAACGTGATGATTTTATCTTTCGAATTGTGAACCTCCCTTTCTTAGCAGCAATATACCTACCTCTCCAACCTTTGGAGTGTACATTTCTCAGTTGATTCGTTACTGTCGAGCATGTAGTTTATGCAGTGATATTTTGAATAGAGCAAAAAACACTGTCCCAAAAGCTGTCTTTGTTACTTTCATCGTTTCAGAAATTCTATTGCCGTCATCATGACATCATTGAAAGATATGACGTGTCTGTGTCCCAAATGAAAACGGACATTTTCAGCAAGATTTCACGTCATCACGTATTTGAAATAACCGGTTTTGACTCAATCCTGGATTGACTCACTGATAGTATGACAGAAACCGCTTAGCTGATAAGGACATGCTAACCTTTCTGGAGTACCTGATGTCACTCCCGGTCTTCAGTGGAATTCACACTATGAGTGCTTCAGTTCTTAATGTCGTTTTTTTTATTTCCGAGCCTTGTGCCTGTTTCACGTCCTTGTTTTGTCTTTGTTTTTCTCTGTTGCCGTTTTTGCCATTTCTTTGGACTTTGATTTTTTTATCATCACTTCTCTCGTTCCTTCGGTATTCCACTGTTGGTATAGCTCTGTCCTTAGCTAAATTTTTGCTTTTCTATTTAGATCAGATCTGTTATTTGTTCTCTATAAGTTTTTACCCGTATTTCGTATATGGATGTTTTAATTTGATCTGCACTAAATGTTTTGATTTCATCTGCACTTAAGAGACATAAGTTGTCGAAATGCGTATTTGCAGAAATTAAATTAAAAATTACTTTGGTTTTTTGTTATTTGTTGATTAATATGTAACTTTTAAATAATCAGCCCTCGGTTACCCTAAAAAGTTATCCATAGTAGAACATACAAATTACCTTGTAGGAAACAAAGAAATTGCTTTATGACGTTTTATTTATCTGTGTTATATTTCATGAAAATTGTCTCCAAAGAAACAATTTGATATTGCCTTATAGAGGTTTTGTTATACATTTGACAGATGCAGAAAGTTACCTTTCTAGAACTTTGTAATTTCCATTTTGAAAAGAAAGTAAATTCACAGTGACTTCAGTATTTAGTTATTTGTTACCACTTTGTCGATGCCACTGCTGGTGGACTGTTTGTCCCCAAGGGTATTCACCATTATTTTTGAAACCTTAAAATATCTAAAATTTTGTAAATTTTATTGAAAACTAAGGAGTATCTCCCTCATGCAAAGCTCTGTCCTTAGCTGATTTTGGCTTTAAATTTAGATCACTTTGGTTATTTGTTCTCTATCAGTTTTTAAACATCTTTGAGTTTATTGTATTCCAAACGTTTAGATTTTATCTGCACTGATGAGACATAAGTTGCCGAAATGCGCATATGCAGAAAGTAAATTCACAGTGACTGCGGTATTTAGTTATTTGTTATCACTGGGTCGATGCCACTGCTGTTGGACTGTTAGTCCCCGAGGGTATTCACCAGGCCAGTAGTCAGTACTTGGGTGCTGACCCGAAAGCCGATTATTCTTGAAACCTTCCAATATCTAAAATTTTGTAAAGTTTATTGAAAACTAAGGAGTATCTCCCTCATGCAAAACCTGTGCTAAACAGTGGTTTCAAATAATTACCAGGAGAGCACTTTCGATCTTTAAATCAAACACTATGCTTTTTATCACCATTAAGTAGTAAAGCACGTAATTTTCATTAGGTAGAATCGTTTGTAAGCTGTGAGCAAATCTATAATTTTCCAGCAAATTTAACCAACGCCTGACCAATGTGATAAAAATATTTCTTCTCTATCTCTCTCTAGAGAGAGAGAGAGAGAGAGTGAGAGAGAGAAGAACTGACGTGAAATTTCCCGCCAAATCCATTCTGAACATAATCCTCGGTGTTTTCCATGATGTCATTATGGAAACATTTTGTACAAATTAAACAGGTTAATTAAGAAAATTTTAAGAAAATGTTAAATGAATTTTCAAATGTTTAAAACTGGACATGCCCCGTTTTCAATATTTCAAAATTTTTTTATCTCGATTTGACAAATTTCACAATGAACTTAGTTTTCGTTGTAGAAACAAAATGTGAAAATCTAACTTTAATTGAAAAAAACTGTCCCTTGCATTAAGAACAAAATTATGTGCATATAAAATATATGTTTACACCATCAAAATATGAAAATATCACTTATTCACCTGAATGCATTATACTGAATGAACATTCAAATACCTCTACATTATGTTTCCCTTCATTATGATTTATTTGTAACAAGATTGACATCAGCGTGAAATCAGTTTTACTTTAGCAATTTATGTGCGTTTGCAAAAAGTTGTCCGTCATTTATAGTGTTTATTATTTATTAAAAATGATATAAAATATAAAGAATTCTTTCATAAATATTTTTTTAAAGACGAATCGATTTAATGTTTCCGGTGGTATTTTGAAAAGTCGATGTGATGACATATTTGAAAAGGCAAATGTAATGCAATTTTAGATTAAAAAGATAAATGCAAATTTTACAGATTGATAATATCTTCACAAAATACTTTAAGCGGGTACATTAATCATTGCAACTTGAAGGAAAACTATTTCAAATAAAGTATGTGTTGTTCATATCCAAATTGTAAGGTCTAAGTACCAACGAATGAGGGGGCATGCAACTCTTCGTCAATTTTTTGATAATAGAGTAGGACTTTGATACAATCTAGTTGTATGAACAAGGCTTTTATGAAAGCTTTTATAAATAAAGGAAACAACTGTCGAAAACTTAACTGTGCATTTTACAGATGTAATTCTTAAATTTTTATGGTTTGAATCTTTTCATCAGTGTTCCACATTTTTGCATTTGAATATGTATGCTCTGAGGTACAGATTTGATCAGTATTCCCTTTAACTTATATTTATGCATCTAAGATATATGCCCCTATTCCATACGAAAGAGGGTTGTCGTTATATCCAGCTTAATTGCCCGTCCGTACTTTTAGAAGACCTTTCCACAAAGTTTTCACAGCATGTGTATGAAGTAACAATTTATTATTAGGTCAGGAGCCTAAATATGGGAGTTGAACATTGCTTTTTCTTCTCTGGTTTGCTGCCTATGAACTTCCTGTTAGCCGGTAGCATTGTAGCACTTTGCTGATATATTAACTTTAATCATCAAATGCTTCTCTTTTTGTTTATGAATATTCAATTTTAATTTATCCCATTGGAAGTTGCACTATGCCTCTTTTTCAGAGATGCCATTCTTCAACTTCGTGTTTGCCGATTACCTCTGTAAAATTTGATTAGAAAACTTCTGCAATAACTAAAAATATGTATTTAGCAACTCAAAGCCAAGTTCGACTAGAAAAACAATTCTGCGCAGGAAATATGTATATGAAAGACAAAAGAGACATTTACATTAAGTATGCTGATAGCATTTCCCAATTGCAGTTTCATATTAAAATGTTGACAAAGATTTCAAGGCTTTATTATATGGCGATGCTTTGATATCTTGTCTATAACTTATTTGTGAAGGCTTGTTACTTGCTTTCATTCTTCAGTTATGTCGTTTTTCCACTCCCTGTCTTCTAATTATTTGTTTTTTCAAAGCTTTAAGCATTTTTAAACTTGTCTAGCTTTTAAAAAACCAAATGTCGAGAGCAGGGATGCTCCTAGTAAGCCTTGACTAATATATGGTCTAAATTCTAACCATTACCTCTATGGTGGAAATGAAAGAGCTGTACCAATGATTGGTTTAACAATATATTTGTAGAAACTTCCAGATATACAAGAAGTAAAAAATCATTATTGTTATTACAGATTGCACATCTAATTTGTTTGAGACAGAAATGATTTTCATGTTATTTGTACTTTGAAATGTTGCTCGTGATTTTGCAATATGCAACAGCTGTAATGATTTGGCTGAAAATTACCCGTCTTCAAAGCGTATAAACTACTGCATGGACTGTCAACTTGTCTTCATTTAAATGTAAGACTTTACCCAGTTCTATCACAAATACTACTCACAAAAGTATTCTATTACCAATTGGGCTACTTATATGAACAATTGAAGGGATATCGAGTAAATGTACATGGGACAAAATCCCTATAAATGCATGGTTAGATAACGCAAATGGAACAACGCTTTCGTCGCTGTTTTTCATCTTGAAGTAACCATGAGACCTTCAACATAATCATCTTAGAACCCTTGGCAAGCCAAAGTTCAAATGGCCTGACCAAAAATCAATTCATCTTTAGGCCTTCCCTGTAGGTTCCATTATGACGTCTTAAATGATTTGTTGGAAATTTTAGAGCTGTTTGCACATCTTCGAATATAGGATTCCCTTGTTCTGCTGTATCTACTACTGTGAATTCATTTAATTTCATGGGTACCAATTTTCGTGGGTAGAGAAAAAAAGACATTTCGTGGTGTACGTAAATTCGTGGATTGCCACTTGTTCCTAGAAAAAAAAAATAATTTAAATTTATAAAATAAAGATTATAAAATTCATGGCTTCAGTACCTTCAGTATTGATGTCAAAACACCAAAATTCTGAACTGTACCTGTAATTAAAGTGTCACCTGTAATTAAAGAGTCACCTCTAATTAACAATTCATGGTAATGTGTAGATATTTTGTAATTAGGTAACCATCTGAAATAACCTTACTCCATTCGTTATTTATAAATAGACACCTGTAAACATGTCTTTTTCAGCAGAACATAATTAAAACTTTAAAAGTTTATTTAAAATATGATATAAAAACTAAATTGAGATGGTTTCTTAACTGTAAATCAACACTTTAGCGTAATTGATAAACAAAACAGGAAGCCAGTTACCGCTAATTTGTTAACTGGGAAACACCTGGAACTAAAGCATTTCAACTTATTTTGCTGCTATTAAAGGTTCAAGAGAATGCATTTTTACTTATTGTTGGATATATCAGTTAATTTGGGGCTCAGGTACAAGTGAAAGGTTTATGGCCTTCGTTGATCTGGTCCTTCATTATGTTCATTCATTTGTGTTTGAAACTTGCACAAGAAAATCACATTTCGTTGAGTATTTGAATTCGTGGTTTGGGAACACCCACGAAAACCACGAAAATTGGTACCCCACGAATAAAAATGAATTCACAGTATTCACAATTTTTTGGAAACATGCAATATCTAAATTTGAAAATTTTATTTGAAACTAAGGAGTATTTCCCTCATGCAAAGCTCTGTCCTGAGCTGAGTCTTGCTTTTAATTTAGATCCTTTGATTATTTGATCTCTTTCGGCCTTTGTACATCGTTCGATTTCTGGATTTCTAATGTTTAGATTTTATCTGCACTGTTGAGACATTAGTTGTCGAAATGGCCATATGCAGAAGTAAATTTACATTAACTCCGGTATTTTTTATATTCTCTTATAATTCACCTTCAATACCTAATCCTTGCACGAGTAGTTATTTCGTAGTTTACGACAATACTTTGAAGCTAGAGTAGGATATCGACTTGTTGTTTAGACTTCGCTTAAACGGGAATTTCAGTGGTCGCGTTCAAAGTAATAGCATATAATGCATATAGTGCCTTTTCTTCTGTTCCAGGTAAATATACAGCTAATTTCAGTATTGCAGGCATCGATGTAATATAGAATTGAAAAACGATTCTTTTCTTTCATATCTTGATTAAATGATAGCAACTTTAAATTTTGCTATTTGCTAACACCAAAGTTTGAATTACAGCAAGTTTTATTATATTGCAGGCACCGATATAATATAAAAGTTAGAAATGTTTCTTCTCTTATATGCCTTTAGTTAATTCTCCGCAAGTTTCAACATTGCGGACATAATATAATATCGATCAGGGAAAATGTGCCCTTTCTTTTATGTTTCTTTTGGTTAATTTACAGCAAGTTTCAGTATTGTGGTTATGAATATAATATTTAATGTAGAAAATGTTCCTTTTGTTATATTTTTCTGGTAAATTACAGCAAGTTTCAGTATTCTGGATATCAATATAATATGGAATAGATAAAATGTACCTTTTCAGGAATTAAAACACAGTAATTTCAGTATTGCAGACAACGAAATAAAAACGAACAGAGAAAATGTGCCTTTTACATCTTGTTTGTTAATTTAAAGCAAGTTTTAACATTGCTGATATCGATATAATGAATGGAGAAAATATGCCTTTTCCTATACGTTTTTGATTAAATTACAGCGAAATTCAGAATAACGGACATCAGTAAAATATCAGATGAAGACAAAAGTGGCGTGGCTTTACTTATATGTTTGTTTGGTTAAATTACAGCAAGATTTAGTATTGCAGGCATCGTTATAATATTGAATGGAGAAAATATGTACTTTCTCATATGTTTTTGAGAAACATACTGTTAAACTACAGCAAGTTTCATTATTGCGGACAAGAATATAATACTGGTAGCGATTTGATATTGAATGGAGATGTGTTCTTTCAAACGTTTGGATTTTATCTGCGCTGAAGAGACATAAATTGTCGAAATGCGCATATGCAGAAAATAAATTCGCAGTAACTTCGGTATTTAGTTATTTCATACATATTTTAGGTTAAATCACAACAAGTTTCAGTATTACAGACATCGTATTAATATCGAATGGATAACATGTGCCATTTTGCAATGTGTTAGGCTAAATTACAGAAAGTTACAGCATTGCAGGCAGCGATATATTGGAAACCAGAAAATGTTCCTTTTCTTCTGTTTAGGTAAAATTACAGCAAATTCCAGTATTGTAGGCATCGATATGATATAGAATCGAAAAACGATTCTCTTCTTTCATATCTTTGTTAAATGATAGCAAGAATTGCTATTTGCTAACACCTAAGTTTGAATTGCAAGTTTTATCATTGCGGGCACTGATATAATTTAGAATTTAGAAATGTTTCTTCTCTTATATGCCTTTGGTTAATCATCAGCCATGTTTCAACATTGTTCAAATGATATAATATTGATGGAGAAAATGTGCCTCTTCTTATGTTTTTGGTTATATTACAGCAAGTTTCAGTATTGTGGTCATGAATATAATATTTAATGTAGCCAATGTTCTTTTTTTTTTTTTTATATTTTTCAAGTAAATTTGCAGCAAGTTTCAGTATTCTGGATTTTAATTTAATATGGAATGGGTAAAATGTACCCTTTTTGCGTTAAAATACAGAAAGTTTCAGTATGGCAGACATCGAAATGAAACAAACGGAGAGAATGTGCCTTTTCATATCTTGTTTGTTAATTTAAAGCAAGTTTTAGAGCAAGATTTAATATTGCAGACATCGTTCTAATATCGAATGGAGAAAATATATACTATCTCATGTGTTTTTGGTTAAACTACAGCAATAGTCCATGGGCTGGAATAACCCCCCGTGCACCCCCCCCACTTCCGAACCCCACCTATTTTTTGAAGTCCGCATGCATCCCCTTTTCAAAATAAAACATGTTAACACAAGCCTAACCTGCACGCACTTGGGGAATTTGGCCCATTTTTAGACCCACCTACAGAAATTTTGGAAAATTTCGTTTTTCGTTAAAGTTTTTCTGTCAGTTGCTTCAAAATGTTGACAAAATTCTTTCAAGTTATAAAAACGAGGTATCAAATAATTGCTTATTGTATGAGCTTTACAAAGAACCCAAGTTTTTACAATTTTCATGCCCAATACATTCTATAGCGCAATTAAACATACCCCTACCCCAATGAAATATTGACGAAAAAACTGATATTTTCATTGAAATTGCGTAAGTTTGATGGTTTAGAGAACCCGAAGTGCATCTCAATTCCCGATTCTGAAAATTGTTTTTGGCTTTTCAATCTAATTTCTTTATTATAAAATAGGTTAAGACAATGTTAACATATTTTAGATGACCAAAATTTTATTTTCAAATATACCAAACACAGGGACCTTTGAATAATTTCGTTTTTGAATAAGTTTTTTTCTTTCTTTTGCCTAATATTATTTTTTAGTAAACAAATATCATTTAAAATAGGTATCAAATGAAAGCTTATTATATTTGCTTTACAACCATAACAAATAATGGCCGTTTTGAGGTAATACATGTATATACATCATATATCAATAAAACTTACCCCTCTACCCCAACAAATTTACTCCAAAATTGTCAATTTTTTTGTCTATTTTCGCATAAAAATAACCAGAAGACGCAAAATGTGTGATGTATAGGACAATGTTGCATAAATAATATTATGATTTAATATTTTAACAGCCATTTGTTGACTTAAGCTCAATATTTTGCCCGAAATTGGTGGTCTTAACCGTTACATATGTTATTTAAAAACACTTTTCAGAAAAATAAGGAGTGTTCAATTTGGCTCTAAATACTGAAACTCTTACCCCTACCCCAACAAAATTAAACTTAAAAATCTCCAAAATATGACCGCCTGTACATGTAAATGAAAAAAGCATACTAATGTTTTACTTTCTTTGCAAAAGATGCATTTGATACATCAAAATATGTAATTCTGACACCAAAATATGGGTAAAATTGAATATTTTGGACGATTATCGTGAAAAAGGGGAATATTCAGTATTTCAGAATTTTCCGAAATTCAAAGTTTAATCGCTGAATAACTGCCCATAAACCGGGCGCATGATCTTATTTTTGATATATGGGAGGCTCTGTGTGTTTTAGTGTTTGAAAATGATATGTCATTGGACCTTTATACAATGTTTAAGCTTTTCAAGCTGAATAAAATGAAATAAATTTTGTTGATTATGTGTGGTAAGGGGTAATATGTTTGTAATTTATGAGACTGTTGTTAGTTTAAAAGGCTTAAAAGCATACTTTCTAATTGCTTAGATATGATGAAACGATATTTAATCAACATTTTCAAGTTATATATCAATTTCATGAAGTAATTGCATCTCAAAGTCAAAACAGCAGAAATTCTGAAAAACGGAAAATTCCCATTTTTCATACAATTTCGGACAGAAGAGTCGAAAAGAGACCTTTTGAAAAGTTTTAATGTACTTAAATGATCTTCTGCATGTCAGTTTTAGTGAAATACACACCAGAATTCCCATTCAACATTATCTTTTTATCATTTAGAGCCTGAATATTTCAAATTTTCTCTAAATTTGTAGGGGGAGGGGTGATAATTTTGACATTTTTGAACCTATAATACGTCTGAAACTAAATTTTTGCATACAATTTGTTGCTAACATATCATAAATTATTATTGCATCGGCAATTATTAAATATATATTCAGATTTTTACGACCCTTAAGTCAAAAAGTCGAAAATGTGAAAAATCTAAAATTCCGAAAAATTCCATTTTTCAAAAATTTTATACCGAAAATCAAAATTTTATGGACTTTAATGGTTTTATTTTCTAACATTGTATCACAACTGATAAGTTAGGCATAAAAACTAGATCAAATGACGATGGTTATTTATCTGAAAGGAATTGACAGCCTAAAATCGAGATTTTCGCTATTTTTTGCAGGGGTAGGGGTAGATTTTTTGTATCCCCTGATCATAAAATGGGCGTAAAGTACCCAAACTTGTGTTTATTGTAAAGCATATTAAATTAGCTTTAATTTGATACCAAATTTCAGTACATATTACTTATCTGTAAAAAGTTATGGAGCTTAAAAGCTGAAACTTATGTTAAAACGAAAATACAATAATTTTTCGGGTGTACTATAAAAGTGGCCCTATACTGTCTATGCGTGCAGGTTATGTTCGTGTTTCCAGCCCACGGACATGAATATAATACTAAATAGAAAAATGTGCTTTTTCGTCTATATTCTAGGTTATATTACAACAAAATTCAGTATCGTGGGTAGCGATAAAATATTGAATGGAGATGTGCCTTTCATACATATGTTAAATTACAACAAATTTGCCTTTTATTATATAATGTTTGATAGATTTCAGCATTTTTCAGTGCGACGGGTATCAATTTAATATCGAATTGAAACAAAATTCTTTTTCTTATATGTTTGTGGTTTGTTAGTATAATATTTCATAAATATAACTTAATTTTATTATTTTAATATTATATTCGATCTTGTTTATTTCACTTTGTCGTTTTGCTGTTATATTATTTATATAAATCCGTCTAGTTAAAGTTGGAATCAACATCACGTGTTAAGAACCGTGCAAATTGTGACAAGTTTTCTAAATTAAAGTATCAGGCAGCATCTGTGAAGCTCTCAAAATTTTCTGGTTATCATATAAATTCAACTATTTGACATTGAAGTACACTGGGAATTTTTATACTATTACATTTACTACATGTACATATGGTCAGACTCCATTTTCCGTAGGCGGTCATTATCCAAGCGATTACCCAACTTAAAAGTCTAATAAGATATTTCTATCGCCTCACTCAACTGGGGTATGCAAATTACCAATTTTGCCTGTCAGATCCTTTGGTATACATGTAATCATTGATGACGCTTCAGTATTTTGCATATGCACCGATGATCACTAAATCGAAATGTTGGGCAATTTGGAAGTATTTCACGATCACTTCAGCGTTTCAGAACCCGGATATTGTCAAAATTGTCAGTTATACGCAAAGTGAAAGTAGCATGGCTTTGTTTACATAAGCACTTCTTTTGCATATACCATCATCTGATTAATCATTTAGTTGACTCTAACCATTTTTTGTCATGTCATTTCTGGATCTTTTCATTAAAATATATAAGATTATTATACTGACACGATGCACGCTGCTCGGTACATGATACACTGTACACGCTACCCCCACTGAGTACTTTCTGTCTCATTAATCGCACTAATCGTGTGCGCTCAACATGTGAAATCGTGTCCGTTCATCGGGTGAATCATTTGCGTGTGGTAGGAATGTTGAACGTTTCTAACATTCTATATGTTTCTTTGTATATAAACTGTCAACGAATAAATCATAAAGAGAAAAATCAATGCAGATTTTAAAAGATAAAAACATCAATATTTATGATGTATTTTTACATAACGGTTAAATCGAACATAATACTCCAGTGCTGCTGATGAGAAATAAATTTCCGAAATGGCCATAAAGCTCATTAAAATTATTGCAGTTGTAGTAAACATATGTGTTATGGTCTCATTTCATTTACTCCACATCCTTTCGTAAAATAAAAATAGCTTAATGTAATTAAGAACAAAAACGACATCGCTGACTACATCTATTATCTTAAATAACCGTCAGGATATTGGACATAGTTTTATAATGACATTGGTTCATTTTCATTTGTAAAAGCATTTCATTATGTAAATGTACATGTAAAGAATATATATATGTAACAAAATACCGAAGTTACTGTTAATTTAATTTCTTTATATGCGTATTTCCACAACCTTTGTCTCTTCAGAACAGATTTAATCAAAACATTTGGAAATTAATATACCGCAGATTGTGTAAAAACTTATAGAGAACAAATATTACCAATAGGAACTTAGTAGTAATGCCAAAGTCAAGGACAGAGCTAAGCGAGAATGAGATACTCCTTAGCTTTGAACAAATTTTGCAAAATTAAGATATTGTAAGTTTCCAAATAAATCAGTTTTCGGACCAGCACCGGAGTACTGGTTACTGGCTTTGTGAATACCCCCGGGGACTAGCAGTTCACCAGCAGAGGCATCAGAAGCAAGAAACCAACGAAAAGTTCAAATTGCACATGAAAATACGTACTCTCGAAATAATCAGCCTGATGAATCAATTTTGTTGGGCAAAAAATTTGGAGTACATTTAGCATTAAAAAATATCTGACTCGCTGATTATTTAAGATATATTATTGCTTTAAAAATATTGATTTTATCAGACATTATAAAAATGTTTCACCATCGGAAAACGAAGACTTTTGTTTCCATGATCGAAATTAAAAAGAGTGCAATCCAGAAAAAAAAATTAAGGACAAATTTGATTAAGATAAGAAAAAGAAGGGAAACGGGGAATGTGTCAAAGAGACAACGTCCAATCTCATAGTCAATCAGGGTAATATTTTCTATGATTAACATATATTATATATGCTATACTAAATATACCATAAATTGTTCATTACATCGGGAACAAAAAAAAACAAAAAAAAAACCAACAAATAAAAAAAAGAAAAAAAAAAGAAAAAACACCCAATTATATCTAATGGCAGAATGCACTTTCACGAAATGTCTCCTCACAAATTGATATTTCAACAACTGTATATTTACAAAGTTTAGTTTGCAACTGAAGTAACAAGTTTTCTGCCTATTTAGATGCATAAGCTAAATTGTGTCATTAATTGGTATAGAATAGTTGATTACCAAAGTTACTGTAGAATATTAAAGAAACATTCGTAGCATCTACACCCTACGTGAAATGCGGTAGATCTGTTTTATAAATTGCATTCAATGTATCTAAACTATTGTTACATTGCAACTTTGATTCTCAGTTTATAGTGAGGTCATTTAGTACTTACTAAAATGCGATCTTTAATATGTTTCACCTCTCAATTATTGATATCTTCCCTACATAATAAATATTTGAACAAAAACCAGACTATACATCCCTGTATATCTATGGATATCTGTTCGTTTGACTAATTATGTGACATAATTTATACAAGTATTAATAGATGTTTACACAGGTGCACAACAAAAGCATTAAACTACAACAAAATCATTAAAATATATGAGCAAAGAACATTACTCAATACTTCTAAACATGTTAACCCAGTAGTCAGCACTTCAATTTTATTTGGAAAGTTGCAATATCTTAATTCTAGAAAATTCTGCTTAAAAGTAAGAAGTATCTCCCTCTTGCATGGCTCTGTTCTTTGTTGATTTTGGATGTGATATAGATCTTTCTCTAATTTCTAGCCAATTTAACCAACGCCTGACTGATTTGATAAAAATATTTCTCGTCACTAGTGAGAGAACAACTCGCGTGAAATTTCCCGCCAAATCTATTCGGAACATAATACTCGTTGTTTTACATTATTTCATTAGAGAAAAATTTTCTACAACTTAAACACGTTAATTATGAAATTTCTCACATCTTGTTAAATAAATTTTGAAACGTTTAAAAACTGGGCAAGCCCCGTTTTCAAACATTTGCAAAATTTATTTAACTCGATGTGAGAAATTTCATAATCAACTTAGTTCTCGTTGTAGAAACTATATTTCTCCAACAAATTTTTGGTTTGTGGTCTTCCAAATGTTTTGATTTGATCTGAACTGCAGATACATCAAGTGATTAAATGGCTATTGCTTCCAACTGCAAATCTTGCTTATCATTATATTTGCTTAGAATAAAGCAAAAGAAAACTGCTTGCATATTAAGCTTATTCTGTAAGAAAACTTAAATGTTAGAAATCAACCGGCAAACGAATAACAAAGCAAAAAGTAAGACAACGAAAAATAAAAACAAATCCAAAAAATACACAAGAACGCCAAAAAACTAAAATGCAAAAATACCAAAGTTGCAAAAGTGAACAGTAAATTTAGTAATGCTGTACACGTGTTTCAAGGAGTTACCTCTCATCAGCAGCATTAAAATCAAATAATATGTAAAGCCATAATCAAAAAATTGTAAACAAAGAAGTACTAATTAACAAAAATATCGAAATAGGAAGCCAAATCGAGTACTAAGGACATCCACTAAATCACTAGCAGTGTGAGCCCCTACAAAAATTGGAAGTATCATCAGTGCTCTGGACGAGAACCATGATCTGCTAGACACTTTGCACCCGTAACACTGCCAAAAAAGTCCGGTTTAGTAATAATCGATGTTTGTTAGTTCGGTAACAAACCCTGGATCAACTCAGAGATGTCTACTGGTATTTCCTTTCTGAAAAAGAAACAATTATGATCTTGCAAATATTACTGACTACCGTAAAACTTGCACAGACACACACTTGCAACAGTAGTTGAACATAACCTTTGTGTATATTTTCTGTTGAAAAAGTAGCTGCACAAACTACATGCACGATAATAGCAAATAAGTTGTAAAATGTGGACGCCATTAGCAGGTGACGTGGCAAATATCCCGCAGAGAGACAAAAAAAAATTTGCTTTCAGCATTTATGAAAATTATATCAACGTCATTTTCACTGGTGTTTTTTAGGCTGATTGTTCCAGTTAAGCGTTCATTTTAACTATGCATTATTTCCTGCATCATTACATTGTTCAAGCAAAAATATCCCGGTTTTATTTGGTATTTAATTTTGCTTTAGAACGTTTAGACTATACGGGACAATGATACTGTTAGCTTACGATTGTTGGAAGAATTTTCGTAAAGGTGATTGTCTGTTCTGTTTGTATTGCAAAAAAAAACACATTTTTTTATATTGTAGTAATTTAATATTGATATTATCAGGCTTTATTCTATTAAAATTCAGCATTGATTAAATATTCACAATGCTTCATTTAAAAAAAAACTACATAATACAGACTACAATACACGGGGACTATATTACCCCGTTGCTTATAACCCGTATTTTAAATACAATGTTAAATAGAATACAACTACTTTGAAACCAAGAACTTATTTATATATGCCTATAACCTTACATGAGCTCAATTACAATAATATTGTCAATTCTAATGCAACATTTATATAATGAAGGTTTTGATTGGTCAAAACTGACCGTCAATTCCACCATCTACACACCTGGGACAAAGCAGGTAACCTGTTTAGTCTGGTTCCTAATATTTTACAAATTCTCCTGTTAAAAATAGAACAGGAAATTGATTTGTTGCATTAGAATCGCAATAACAGTACATTATTTGAATACCCGAGGGCGTCAATCTTGATTTGACGGTTAACATATCCGTTTACAGGCTCCGCGTCTACGATTGACGCCCTCGGGTATTCAAATAATGTACTGTTATTGCTTAAGTCAAGACAACTATCCAACTTAGTGTCAGTGCTATATTTTTGTAAGAAAGGATCTCGCCTTGGATTTGTTTGGCTATAATAAGACACAATGCATAAATCTTCTCGAAAAAAAACATAAAAGGAATTTAGAACGTAAATATTCGAGATACTCGGTGTCGGTACATTTAATCCTTTAGTACCCAGTACTTCGGTGCTGGCCAGAAAACCGATTTTATCTAGAAACTTGCAATATCAAAATTTAACAAAATCTTTTATCTCCCTCTTGCATAGCTCTGTCCTTATTTAATTTTGGCTTTTCTATTTAGATCTTATTGGTAATTTGTTCTCTATCAGTCTTTACACATATTTTGGTATATGGAGTTCCAATATTTTGATTTTATATGCACTGAAGAGACATAAGTTGTCGAAATGCGCATATGCAGAATCCAAATTAACAACAACTTTGGTATTATGTTATTTGAAAAGAAAATAAGGTAAACTGTAGATATAAGGTGCTTGATAATTCAAGAATTCAAGAAGACGAAAGTTACATCACTGTGTAACTTTATTACAAAAAAAAAAAAAACACTATACTTGGTTCATAATTAAGTAAGTTCTTATCTTCAAAACCAAGGGAACAACACAGGGAGTATTAACTAAATTTACATGACGGTATATAAATAATAGTGTTGCACACAGCTCTTTATAATATTAACGATACTGTGTTGGTAAGGTGAGCTGTAAAGGTAGAATATATGATTCCGAATGGCAACAGTAATGAAAATAATCTTTTAAATCCTGTTAGTATAGGAAAATCCAACAAGGTATACTCACTATATCCAGCGCCATAGACCACTCTGACAACTAATTAATGAAAGGAAGATAACAGGAAACACTTACAATGCGACTAAGTTGATTAAGTTGTAAAATAGTACACGATGAACATGCGATGTACAGTTTTGTGTGTTTATCTGTTTACTGTAATAGTGCAGCTTTAGAAAAAGTCTAAAAATGATCAGTCTTGAAGGGACAAGTATTTGTAAGGATTGTGATGTGAAGAGTTTGTATAAATATTCTAAGTTTTGTTAACCCTTCGCAATTTTTGCATATTATTCTTATGAAAATTCTTGGGAATGTTTTCCTAATTCCCATGATTTTTTGTGTTTACTGTTTAGCCCATGTCATTTTATGAAACGCAATCTTCCTCTTTGTCGTTTGTTTCCCCTAACAATTTTGTAAACATGTGTAAATGATCGTCAATGTCAATGGAGTTGTCTACTAGTACGCTATGGTTTGGAGTTTGGAATTGCCTGTTTTCCAACTCTAGTTAATGTCTTCTTAATGTGGTACTTGAATGGCAGAGTCAAACTGGTGGGGTTTTACTAGCCTCTCGTCGTATCAGTTTGTCTCAAGCATTATTTGTCGGTGGGGTACGATGTTGTAGTAGATTTTTAGCACTACAAAATTTAGTCTCTGTATATACATCACAAAGAATCGAACGAATTTTATTCTGTCATCATGTATTTACAGCAAGATGTGCAGGTAGTAGTAGTAGACATACAGACCAACCCATCACTTTGTTATCCCAATTATAAATATCGTTGTGCAGATTTTTTTTCTTTATAAATATGACAATTATGTATATGCTATTGTTATTTTCCCTTGACTGGAGACCATTTTTAGTACATGCTTGATTTATTGTAATGGTTTGTGTGTGAATATTTAGTAAAAACATTTAAGTCTGTGTCTTGATTTATTCAACAGGAAAATGCCGACTTGGCAATACTGCGATTGCACTTGTTTGACAATGGAATCATTCTAGCAGCAATATCTTTTTTTGCATTTCTAGGGAGAGACATTGTTAGCTACATGTAGGTTATAAGTTTTTCATTTATAACCTCTTGTTTTCAGATCTAATAAATTCCTCATATGGTAAGCTCTTGTTGTCAGTTAAAGTTAACTTTAGTTATCAGTTGTACATATGTTGGTAGCTTTATTGTTATTTAGATGCAGGTGTGTGTGTTCTGAAACTATCCAGTTCATTTATTTATTTCAATCTATACATTGAAATAAATAGATGAAAAAAGATTAATGAAACGTTGCTAAATTTGTTTTTTTTTTGCTTTTTTTACTTTTGCTTTCAGATGAAATTACCTCACAAAGGCCAAATTCTTTCAAGATACACCCTAAAAGAGATTTGACTATGCAGTAATTGTGGAAAGTGTTATATTCTTTGTGATACATTCATTTAGTTCTTAAAATATCTGATCTTGATTTTACAAAATTGTTTAGGAGATATTCCAAAGAGTACTGATAACTCATGTGCCTATGAATCGAAAGTCAAGCATTTATTTTCCTGGTCAGTGTCAGTTAATAACGTAGGGTTATTGCCAATCAGAAGCCAAAAATCTGCGCACAAGAATTTTAATCATGTTTTTGAGCCATATTGATAGATGTTCTGAGAATGCAGACCATTTTACTATAATTGAGTTTAATTTAAATTTTTTTCAGCAAACATTTGATACAAACTTGGACAATTATTCAGATAAAATGATGAGTTACGCAATATTCAAAAGAATTAAATAAAAATAGATTGCGGTATATTTTAGAAAGTATCTCGTCAGATACCATTTATTTCTAATCCAGCTGAAGAACGCGATTTGTTTATGAATTAAGAGCGGAAGTTTCCTTTTCAAAAAATTGTTTTGTTTCATATCCTGTTGCAAAAAGTTCAGCTCTTATTGCTTATCTGTTGCAGGAGACAGTGCTAAATTTCAAACAGATTTGATTTTTTTCCAATTGTTAAAAATCAACTAAGTCTTGTTTCAGTGTGTGTTACTGGTGAAAATATTGATCTATTCACTTATCACTTTATCTGCACTGAAGACACATAAGTTTTCGAAATGCGCATATGCAGAATTTAAATTGACAGTAACTTCGGTATTTAGTTATTTAGTAATCAAATTTTAGTATATGTCGTAAATCTATTCTCAAATTCCTCTTTCTATGATAGATGCAATACAGGGTTTGATAAAAATAATGACTATTTTTAACTCAAGTTATGAGAATATTGTATTAAAACATTTACCAATTGTACAAGATGCCTTTTTTAGTATTTTGAAGATGAAGCTTGGTAAAAGTTTACTTTTATTTAAGCCAAACCGAAAGCAATGTGGAAATTTAATTTACAGGTTTGTTTGAGATACTGTATTTTATAAGTGTAGATTTTAACAAAAAAAAAAAAATAAAAAATAATAAAAAAAAAAAAAAAAACATGAATAAATAAGACAAGACATATGAAAAGCATCATTATCAAATAAAAATTCACTCTTGATTTTTAAATGAAGAAATAGTCAAGAATAATTTTAAATTATAGTGTAGTAATTTTATATTTAAGATTTAAAGATAGATCCAGAGTTTGTTACCGGACTGACTAACACCGACTGTGACAAATCTGGACTTTTCACTGGCAGTGTGACGGGTGCCACGCGTGGAGCAGATCATGCTTACCCTTCTGGAGCACATGATGATACCTCAGTTTTTATAGGGGTTCACACTGCTAGTGCTTTAGTTGTGTGACGTTCTTGTTCATTCTTGTTCATTTTTGTTTATTTGTTTTGGCTTTGTCATACTGTTTCAATTCATGTTTGATGTGAATTACCGGGAATTTGGATTTATGATTTTAGAATTCCCCCTTTCCTCGTTCTTGCTTCGGTATTCGTTTGCCGATGTATTATATCTATGTATCTACCTATTTATATGTATATATTACAGATAAAGTGTCAACATAAAAACTTTCTCAAACACTTACTCCATACTTTTGTTCTCTGCAAGGAAATCTATCAAATCTGACAGTATTTTTCATTTAGATTAACTGCAAGAAATAAGGAAAATATAGATTGGTTGAACGTTGTATGTTCATGAGGCTAGCAACAACTGAGGACCCTTTAATATTAAAAGAATATTACTTAGTTTTTTTTTACTATTTCCTGCTGTTTTAATACACAGAACTGGCAGTGTGTGCAACCATTGCAGTTTTGTACTGACGAACATTTTCGAAAAATTTTCTAATTCCTCATCTCTTTTCTTGTCTATTAATGCCAAATTTGCTTACTGCAGACGTTTGGAAAGAAAAACACAGAAGCATTACTTCTGACACTTTTGCCAAAGGTTGTTTTGATAATATATATTAGAAAATTAGAAAATGTTGTTGACAATTAGTGATGTTTATCTTTATAAGATTTAGATTATGACTTTTCAAAAATTATTTGCACTGGCGGTTCTGGAATGAAATCTGAAACATAAATCATTTTCTTCATTTTCAAATTAGGATTTTCTAAAATTTAAAAATTGGAGGCAGTGAAAGATCCAGAGCAACAAATGTTTGTTCCATTTATTCATGAAGATTTTATGCAATATTTAGGTTTTTTATTTTGCAGTTTGCACATGGAATAAGGAAATCAGAAATGCATGTCTGAAATCTTGCTTGTTAGTTTCAGTCATTTGATAAACATAATCATTCATAAATGATTTCTTCTTATCTAGCTGACCCAAAGACTTTCCTTTTTGTAGTTTGAGATATTTTCTCAATGGTTGCTTTTCTGTGTCAATTTCAGGAAATTTCCACTCCAGTGCCCAGGATGAAGCACATGAGATTGAAATCAACTTAAAAACTAAAAATGCACTGAATTCCTTTGCATGTGTAGCCAATCTTTTTATAGACTTTCAGGACAGAAACAAAGCCACACAGCTTCATTTTGAAAATACACTACCCTATATTACAGAATAATATGAATATTATACCATTGTTAAACAAATTTTTTTTTGCAATCAAATTACAAAGACGTCTTTTCATCTTTTATCGACATTGAAGCCTTAGAAGGAATGACCGATAGTCTTATGACTTACAGATAGTACAGACAGGAGGACCTTGACACAGATATAGTTTGTTTTCTTTTGAAAGTTTCAGTCTGAACTTGTAACCTCCACCTAGAAAATATAGAAATTTAAAAACCTTTTTCAGCATCAAAGGTCAATGCGTATAGACAAAAAGGAAAAAAAATAATAAAAGACAATAAAAAGAAAATTACTTCCTGTTTATTTACAAATACATATGTTTCTAACTTAGATAAATTTTTACAGTGATGCCGAAGGAACTCCAGAGAAAAGAAAGAAATAACGAGCAACAGCTGTTATTTAAAATGTTGCTCATTTTGTTTTATTTCTAAGGTACCTTTTGTAAGACCCGTTACGTCCACTGACTTTATTGTTAATTATTTACACTAGCCCACTTTCCATGCATAATACTTTTTGTGACTGCTGCTTTTTACCTCACCTAGCTATGCCAGTGCGAGCTTATGCTATCACTTGGCGTCCGGTGTCCGCCGTCTATCCCTAACTTTTAATTCAAAAGCATTCGGCCAATTAGAACCATCTAAGTCACATTAGTCTTTAGGTGATTCACTTGAAAAATAGTGTCCGGCTTTTCCGTACCTCATTCACGATTCAGGGGTAAATATAGTTTAACACAGATGCCTATTTGAAATGCATTCAACGAACTTTTCTGATACCACTGAGTCAAATGGGACCAAACTTGATCACAATGGTCCTTTGGTTGTTTTCGTCTAAAACTGAGTCAGGTTTTTCCTCACATCATCCAAGATGGCCACCAGCGATAAACATATTTCAACAGAGGGACCCTATGGGAAATGCATTCAAAGATCTTCTTTTAATCCACTGAGCCAATTAAACCAAACTTGGTCATAAAAGTCCGTTGGTGGTCCCGTCAAAGTTTGTGATTTTTGTGTTCGTACCTTATATAAGATGGATGCGAGCTGGGGGCATTGTTTAACAAAAAGACCTTATGGACCAATAGGAACCAATCTTGGTCACTTAACACATCGACCTATGGAAAATACATTCAAAGATCTTCTCTAGAAGTACATGGCAAATTGGAACCAAACTTATTCACAATAGTCCTTCTGAGTTCTCTTTCAAAAATTGTGTCTGGCTTCCCCTGACCTCAACCAAAATGGGCGCCAGCGGGGAACATAGTTAAATAAAGGACCCTATGATAAATACACTCAGAGATCTTTTCCTCCAAAAGCACCTAGCCAGTAAGAACCAAAACATTGTCAAGATGGTCATTTGGTGGTCCCCTTCAAAGTTTTTGAACTTTATGGGCGTTCCTCATCCGAAATGGCCTCCAGAGGTAAGCATAGTTTAACACTGGGACCCTATAAGAAATGCATTCAAAGATCTCCTCTAAAGTCACTGAGCCAATTGTATCAGCAATTGATCACAATTGTCCTTAGGGGGTTCCTTGCGAAATTATGTCCGGCTTGTCCACACCGCATTCAAGATGGCTGCTAGCGTTAAGCATAGTCTAACAATTGAACGTTAACAAAGATCATCTCCAAAACCCCTAAGCTAATTGGAACAAACAAAACTCAGCCACTTTGGAAGGTCCCTTTAAAAGTTTGTGATTTATTTTTGTTCTTACCTCATTCAAAATTGCAACCAATAAGGAATATACTTAACAATAAACCTTTGTAAAATGCATTCAAAGATTTCTTCTGAAACGGTTGAGTCAATTGAAACCAAACTTGGGGCAAGGCAGTCCTTGAGTGGTCTCCTTCAAGGTTTGTGATTTTTGTGTTCCTACCTCATCCAAGATGACATTTATTTGGAACATAGATTAACATAGGGACCCTATGGGAAATGCATTCAAAAGTGATCTCTTTTGGAATTGTCTTTTTAGAGTTTGTGATTTTTAATGCTTGTACCTTACTCAAGATGGCACCAGCCATAGTCTAGCAAGGAAATCCAAGTTAAATGCATTCATAAATCTTATCTGAAACCACTCTGACAATTAAATCCAAAGTCAGCCAGAAAAGTCCTTAGGTGGTTCCCTTGACAACTTGTGATGTTTATTATCCTTTCACATTTAAGATGGCCACCAGTGGAAGCATTATTTATCATATGACCCTTAGTATACCCCCTTCCTATGATATTGCTGGTTCTACGGTATCGCGGTATTTATTTTATCCCTTCTCGTGAACTACAACGTCAATCGCTAATTATTCTATTAATAGATTCGTAAAACCCCTAGTCATCTCTGTAAAAAAATTTATTGCTTCTGTCAAAATTTCTTTTCTTCTATTATTTACAAGACAAGCTTTTTCATTCCCCATAAATGGCAGACATTCTTATTTTCATTGATACCATACTTCATAAAATATCAAGTAAATAAACCAAAGTTGTGACAATTCGTCTGCTATAAACGTTGTCTGTTTGTTTACTTTTCACTTCACAGTGACATTGAATATTTTTGCTGTTTTTCGGTACTTTAAAAAACGAACAAAAGTTGGTGTAAAAATAAGCTATGATAACGTGAGTTTTCAACCGATGATGATGACGGCGATCCTTTTTGTATGCTACAAATGTAGCCCAAACAGTCTAATTAAGCTTATGTATTTTAATTACAATCAAGAAATTACGGCTTTCCTAACACTGGACACAACTGATATACTGTTCATCGGTCAGGATTGTCAGACGTCAGAAAAATCCTGATGTCCGCATTTTCTTAACAAACATAAACTTGTATTCTTTGAACGTTTCTGTGTATGATTATTGTTTGAATGAACTTTTGTTCATTACTTTATAAAATGAGAAATAATATACAGATCTTACCATAAAGTATGTGTGTAGGGTATATGTGATTACATATAACAAATAATAAATTGATTGGTTAAACTGCTTGCCCGGTAAAATGAAATTTACAAATACCGCGATATCATAGGAATCCTTTTTAGCGTCTACATCGGCTGTTTTCTCTTTGAGATAGGCAGTGTTCAAATTTAAAAAAGAGGAACCAACAAATAAATCATGCAGGGAAATAGGCATTTGATATTACTGATTATTCGGATTTCGTTTGGTTTTATGCATTTTAATATTTTTTTGAAATTATGGATTTCCTTTGTTTGGGTTCTAGTGCTGCTGATGAGGAACAAATTTCCGAAATGGTCATACAGCTCATCAAAATTATTGCAGTTGGAGTTAACATATGTGTTATGGTCTCATGTTCATTTACTCCATACCATTTTGTAAAATATTCATACAAGGTTGTTAAATGAAACAATTTATAATAAACTCTGTAAACCTGTCAAGTTACAAGGACCCTTAACATCAAGTATGCGATACCATAGAACCCCTTGATAAAATGCATTCAAAGACCTCATGCCACTGAGCTTATTAAATCCGTTATGGGCTGCAAAAGTCCTTTGGTGGATTCCTTAAAATGAGTGATTTTATGTTCATTTCTCATTCAAGATGGCAAACATAGTTTGATTAGGACCCTATGTGATTTAGGCAATTAGTATTCTTCTCGGAAACCACGAGACAATAATGGTCACAATGGTATAAGGGTTGCCCGTTTTAAATAAGTTGTATGATTATGTTCAAACATCTTCCAAGGCGGAAGTCAATAGTATTATAGCATTAGACTGATTGTCATTAGGATTATCCAAGGGCCAGATGAGCGATACAGGCTCTCGAGAGCCTCATATTTATTTGAAACATGGGTAATCTGTCCGTATTATGCACTTTATGCAACACAGATCCATATTCAGTTTAGTTCTTGCAACCTTTGTTATCAAATGCCTGACAAATAGGCTTACAAAAGACAATAATCACATATAAACAATGACAGGGCACTAATCGAGTTAACTGTAATAAGACGCGGAAATGTGTAATCGTTGACTCTTTTTAAAAACTGCACAGTTTTTATCTCTTGCATGTATGACAGACTTTTTATTTGAAGTTTTGATTTAAAATTTAAAGATTAAGTAATAAGGTTTCAGGGAATTCTGATGCTTCTACAGATCATGAAAAAGCAAATACAAGAGTTTGACTCCATGCAACAAAATCATCTGCTATTAAAGGTGTAATTTTTTTGAAATTAAATCCCTCGTTTAAGTTTTCATTTCAAAGAATTTTACAATATAGATACTATTTGGCATTTTTCGTCTAAAATGAATGTTTGAATAAGACAAATTTGCCCATTATTTGTGTTTAAAGCGAAATATTTTAAAGATTTGTCCAATTTGTGCAATGTTTGTATATTTCTTTAATTAAAAAAATCTATCAAATTATGAAACATGAAATTGAAATGTCAGAGTACTACCGAACCACCTTAAAACACATTCCTATGATCTGACTGTGTTTTCGACGTCTAAAATGTTTTGGCAAAAAGACATTTGTTGATTTTTTAGACATGATGCTTTCTTTATTACAGGGTATATGCATAACAGTTACTGGATTTCAGTTCAAAAAGAGGACTTCTGACATATAATAGAGTAATATGTGCTGTTTATTTTCGTAAACGTTGTACAGCTTTTACCATTTAGTAAAACAGTGATCTAAATAAAAAATATTTCAGAAATACGTGAAAATTATAGGAGAGAGTTTTAACAGAGTAGACATTATGCAAAATCAAGAGACACAAGTTTACATTTGCTAAGATATTGTTGATCGTTTGTTCATTGATTAAACTTATTTCTTACGCCTTCCTATGCCTTCAGATTTTAGATTAAAATTAATAACATCCTCACTGTTGAACGAATCTATGTCAAATTTTCAAATGGTAAACAAAGGAATGTACATGAAAGACAGGCTGTCAGACAAATCGTTAAAAATGTAGAAATATTAAAGTCAAGTGTAAAAGATGGTTTTAGTTCTGCAGGGTGGACAGCAATGTAAGCGTTTGAAATTCCCAAAATAAAGCTTATTATGTGCTTCGTATGCACCCATTGTCTATATCGTAGGCGTTTATCGTGTAAATCGCTTCCGTTCAACATGTATGGTGTATCGTTTAAAGTTCTCCGTTCATTGCGTGTATTGTTTAGCCTGCATTTACTCATTTCATTCAAAATCATATTTGAAAGATATATTTGCATGCTTTCTTCACAGCACATTTAAATTCTATTTCTACCTTCTTAAACATTAATGTAACTTTTCATAAAAATTTACAAGCAATAAAAATATTAAGGTATTAAATATAAAATATATTTGCGCTTATGTACTATCCCTTGCTTCAATACCGATTTTTGTCACAAAAAAGTTATAGGAATGTAAAGCTCCATTTAATAAACATAAAATCATAAAATATTCAATACAGTTTGGCTGTTTATTATAGACGAGCAATAGAGTCAAATAAGATTGACACCAAAAACTAGTTATAAGCTGCAGATGGAAAACACCACATGCCTTTCTTATATATTTCAGCCAATTACGTTTATGTGCACAAAAGGTAACCTATTTGTTATTTTTTGTTTTAATTTTCAATAATCACAACCACAACCCCTCCCTACCAGAATATAAAATGACCCTTCGATACATTTTTCTGGTAAATTTTCAGGAAGTCAAAGAACTTATGTCGCTTGGAAAGTTCATGCGATTATTGCAGGCATTGATATATTATCGAATGGAAAAATGGTTCTTTTCTTTATGTTTTAGGTTAAATTACAGCAAGTTTCAACATTGCAGGCGTTGTGTTTTTCTACTATGTTTTAGTTAAATTTTAACAAGTTTCAGCATTGCAAGCATCGTGTTTTTCTACTATGTTTAAGGTTAAATTACAGCAAGTTTCAGCATTGCAGGTTTGTGTTTTTCTTCTATGTTTTAGGTTACATTACAACAAGTTTCAGCATTGCAGGCGTCGTGTTTTTCAACTATGGTTATGGGCAAATTACAACGAGTTTCAGCTTTCCAGGTTTCGTGTTTTTCTACTATGTATTTGGTTAAATTACAGTAAGTTTTACTATTGAAGGCGTCGTGTTTTTCTACTATGTTTTAGATTAAATTACAAGTTTCAGCATTGCAGGCGTCGTGTTTTTCTACTATGTTTTAGGTTAAATTTCAACAAGTTTCAGCATTGCAGGCGTCATGTTTTTCTACTATGTTTTAGGTAAAATTACAGCAAGTTTCACTACTGAAGGCGTCGTGTTTTTCTACCATGTTTTAGGTTAAATTACAACAATATTTTAAGCATTGCAGACGTCGTGTTTTTCTACTATGCTTTAGGTTAAATTACAGGAAGTTTCACTATTGCAGGTTTCATGTTTTTCTGCTATGTTTTAGGTTAAATTACAACAAGTTCCACTATTGCAGGCGTCGTGTCTTTCAACTATGTTTTAGGTTTAATTACAACAAGTTTCAGCATTGCAGGCGTCGTGTTTTTCTACCATGTTTTAGGTTAAATTACAACAAGTTTCAGCATTGCAGGCTTCGTATTTCTCTACTATGATTTAGGTAAAATTACATCAAGTTTCACTATTGAAGGCTTCGTGTTTTTCTTCTATGTTTTAGGTTAAACTACAGCAAACTTCACTATTGCAGGTTTCGGGTTTTTCTACTATGGTTAGGTCTAAATACAGCAAGTTTCACTATTGAAGGCTCGTTTTTTTCTACCATGTTTAAGGTTAAATTACAACAAGTTTCAGCATTGCATGCGTCGTGATTTTCTACTATGTTTTAGGTTAAATTACAACGATTTTCAGCATTGCAGGCTTCGTGTTTTTGTACTATGTTTTAGCTTAATTACAAAAAGTTTCAGCATTGCAGGCGTCGTGTTTTTCTACCATGTTTTAGGTTAAATTACAACAAGTTTAAGCATTGCAGGCGTGGTGTTTTTCTACTATGTTTTATGTTAAATTACAGCAATTTTCACTAATGAAGGCGTCATGTTTTTCTACTATGTTTTAGGTTAAATTACAGCAAGTTTCACTATTGCAGGTTTCATGTTTTTCTACTAGGTTTTAGTTTAAATTACAGCAAGTTCCACTATTGAAGGCGTCGTGTTTTTCTACTATGTTTTAGGTTAAATTACAACCAGTTTCAACATTGCAGGCGTCGTGTTTTTCTACTATGTTTTAGGTTAAATTACAAGTTTCAGCATTGCTGGCGTCGTGTTTTCTACTGTGTTTTCGGTAAAATTACAACAAGTTTCAACATTGCTGGCGTTGTGTTTTTCTATTATGATTAAGGTTAAATTACAACAAGTTTAAGCATTGCAGGCGTCGTGTTTTTCTACTATGTTTTAGGTTAAATAACAGCAATTTTCACTATTGCAGGTTTCATGTTTTTCTACTATGTTTTAGTTTAAATTACAGCAAGTTCCACTATTGAAGGCGTCGTGTTTTTCTACTATGTTTTAGGTTAAATTACAACAAGTTTCAACATTGCAGGCGTCGTGTTTCTCTACTATGTTTTAGGTTAAATTACAAGTTTCAGCATTGCAGGCGTTGGGTTTTCTACTATGTTTTCGGTTAAATTACAACAAGTTTCAACATTGCTGGCGTTGTGTTTTTCTATTATGATTTAGGTTAAATTACAACAAGTTTAAGCATTGCAGGCGTCGCGTTTTTCTACTATGTTTTAGGTTAAATTACAGCAATTTTCACTAATTAAGGCGTCATGTTTTTCTACTATGTTTTAGGTTAAATTACAGCAGTTTCACTATTGCAGGTTTCATGTTTTTCTACTATGTTTTAGTTTAAATTACGGCAAGTTCCACTATTGAAGGCGTCGTGTTTTTCTACTATGTTTTAGGTTAAATTACAACAAGTTTCAACATTGCAGGCGTCGTGTTTCTCTACCATGTTTTAGGTTAAATTACAAGTTTCAGCATTGCAGGCGTCGTGTTTTCTACTATGTTTTCGGTTAAATTACAACAAGTTTCAACATTGCTGGCGTTGTGTTTTTCTATTATGATTAAGGTTAAATTACAACAAGTTTAAGCATTGCAGGCGTCGTGTTTTTCTACTATGTTTTAGGTTAAATTAAAGCAATTTTCACTAATGAAGGCATCATGTTTTTCTACAATGTTTTAGTTTAAATTACAGCAAGTTCCACTATTGAAGGCGTCGTGTTTTTCTACTATGTTTTAGGTTAAATTACAACAAGTTTCAAAATTGCAGGCGTCGTGTTTCTCTACTATGTTTTAGGTTAAATAACAAGTTTCAGATTTGCAGGCGTCGTGTTTTCTACTATGTTTTAGGTTAAATTACAACAAGTTTCAACATTGCTGGCGTTGTGTTTTTCTACTATGATTTAGGTTAAATTACAGCAAGTTTCACTATTGAAGGCTTACATATAGAATGGAGAAATATGTCTTTTCTTTAATGTTAAGAGGTTAAATTACATAAATTGCAGTACTTATGGCATCGATATAGTAATGATTGGAGAAAATATGTCTTTTTCTTCAATGTTTTAGGTTAAATTACAGGAAGTTTTGCATTCCGGGCATCAATATATTATCGAATTGAGAAAATGTACCTTAAATAATACAAAATAATACTTCAGTGTTGTTTTCATCGATATAATATCGAATAAAGAAAATGTACCTTTTCGTCTATGGTCTAGGTAAATTAATATTTATTTTCAGTATTACAGGAATCAATATAGTACCGAATGGAGAAACTGTGCGTTTTCTTATATGTTTAAGGATAAATTACAGCAGATTGTATTATTGTAGACATCGAAATTGTACTGAATGCAGAAAATATTCCCTTTCTTCAATGTTTAAGGTTAAATAACAGCAAGTTGCAGTATTGTTAGACATCTGTGTTGAAGACGGTACGGTGACCCCTAGATACTTTGTTTTAGGTAGTTTTAAACAGGAGGCGGGATGTTGTCTCCTTGTCTCCATATCATTTCCTTTTTATATCGATGAATGGAGGAATATTGCCTTTGCTAATTTTTTTTGGGGGGTTAAATTACATTAAGTTTTAGCACTGCGGGTATTGATTTAATATCGAATGAACAAAAGGTGCCTTTCTTTTTTGTTTAAGGCTAAATATATTCTCTTTTCAGTATTGCAGGCATCGAAATAGTATCGAAGGAAGAAAATGTGCTTTTCTCTTCTATGGATCAGGTTAATTATGGCAAGTTGTAGTATTGCGGGCATCGATATAATATCAAATGGAGAAAATGTACATTTGCATAATATGTTTTTTTAAACAAATATATTTTGTTTCAGCATTGCAGGTATCGATATAACATCGAGATAAGGTGCCTTTCCTGCCATGTTTTAGGTCACATTTTAGAAAGTTTCAATATTGCTGGCATCGATATAATATCCAAACTTAACACTCCACTGACCATGTTCAGTTTGACTGGTTATGTCCCTTTAATTATCATATAAAGTAATGGTTAAACAAGACTGGTAGAGACATCTTTTAGGGCTCATTCTTGTTGAAAATGTTAGTTTAGATATGACAATAGTAAAGTGATTGCAATATAAGATGGTCTCCTAAAGTATTCTCTTTATTCAATTTGTACATGTCCATCTCTGCCCTTGCAATTTCAATCTGTTGTCAAATATTAAAACATATTTGCATATAAATGTTGATACTCATTATTTAGATAAATCTACATTAGTATATATTGATTTTTCGTTCTTTCTTCCTTTTTATTGCCATATTTGGCGTATATGACTATGAAAGGTTACTTTGTGAGTGATCTCAGTAAAGCAACATATCTTGTAAAACAAACTGAGTTTAAGTTACTATCTAATTTTGTGGATGCTCTTCAACACCCAATCTCTCAGTAGAATTAAGGACAAATTGCTGAAGTTGAACAATTTGAAATTAAAGGCTGCAGATGGGCAGATGTGATTTTCCGTTTCCAATTACGGGATAATGTATAGAGCTTTTTATTTTGGGTGCAATATTTTGACGGTTTTCAATCTCCAATTTATTCGCGGGGATTTATATTCGTGGTCATTTAGTTTAAACAAATCAATATTTGCGGTACGCGCTACGTTGTCTTGTTCAAACCTTCAATAGGAGCACCAAAAGTAGTCGTATAGAATTTTTTATTCATTTCACGACCTGCACGCTTCATTTAATTGTAATTGACATATGGACTTGGCTAAAACACGGAAAATTAGGAATCAAGGAAACTTCTTTCCCGGATCGTGTAAATAAAGTAGTGACGGAAGACAATATACCTACCGAGCTAATTAATTGGGACCAAAGAGGTGTAAATTTAAAGCCTTGTAGAAACTGGACTATGGCAGAAACTGGTATGTTCTTTATTTTTTTCTAGCAAAACTCAAATTTCAATGTAATTGTATGTATTACATTGGTATTTATCATCATTGTGTAAGAATACTTTCCAGTTCAATTGCTTATATAATCATCTAATAAAATGTCACATTTTGACATGCTAACGGTAATTGTTTATTGTCAGTTACGTGGTTTTTTATCTTTTGGTATTAAATTGTTTATTTATCTTTTGATATTAATTTGATAGTTAATTTTAAAACCTGTTGAACATACAAGACAGTTGATGATTTCATACATAAATCTATTGATATATCTTGAACGATGTGTTTGTTTACTTAGGGAGTAAACAAGATGAACTGAAAGGTGTTGATGACAAAGGATAGACTACTGTTTTACTTGGGATTACTGAATCAGGATGTGTATTACCATCTCAAGTTATATATCAAGGGAAAACGGATAACTGTCAATCTAAATCTACATTTCCTTCCGGTTGGGATATATTTCATTCAGAAACACACTGAAGTGCGGCCGAAACAATGCAACGTTATGTGAATGAAACTATCGTTACATATATTGATTCAACCTGTGAAAGTTTTGACCTTTGATTACGACACAAGGCGCTGTGTATCTTCGATATGTACAAAGCTCATTGCAGTCAGGTGCTTATGAATATACTTAGTAAAATTAAATTCGTGTGGTGTTCGTTCTCGCAGCATGTACATATCAGTTGCAACCATTGGATTGTATACCAAACAATGTGTTAAAGTCAAATTTGAAGGCATAATTTCATCAATTTTATTTGAGTGAGGTGAAACGGTAGCTGGAACAGGGAACTGAAATTGGCTCCGTGCAGATTGACTTGCTCTTATCTGCCGTTAAACAACTCCATGCAAAGTGTCTAGTCTCTGTGATTGATAAACTTAGGAAACATTCCGAAATGATTTAATCATCCTTTGAAACAACTAAATACCGAAGTTACTGTGAATTTACTTTCTGCATATGCACAATTCGGCAACTTATGTCTCTTCAGTGCAGATAAAATCTAAACGTTTGGAAGACCAGAAACTCAAAGATGTTTAAAAACTGATAGAGAACAAATAAGCAATATGATCTAAATGAAAAAGGATGGCATTTAGACCACGAATAAGCAGTTTGTGTTCTATTATGCTGTCTATTAACTTGCGCAAATAAAATCTGACTTGGTCATCATGTTCAAGTTATATTCAGGATTAGAGAGAAATATTCACAGGGTATTAATTTTCACGCTTATCATGAAAAACGCGAATAGCGCGAAAATTAATATTTTGTAAAATATAACAACCATATAGTACTTCAAGTATACTGGAAGTATTTCATGTATGAGCCAATTACGTACTGGAATGTGCCTTTATCTTCTATGATTTAAGTGAAATAACACAAAGTTTTCAGCATAGTGGGCATTAATTTAGTATTGAATGGCGAGAATGTGGCCTTGCTTATATGTTTTACGTTGATTTACTTTTTTTCAGTATTGCGGGTATCGATGTGATATTGCATGGATAAACTGTGCCTTTTATTCAATGTTTCATGTTTAATTATAGCAGGTTTCACTAGTGCGGGCATCGATATAACTTCAAATGGAGAAAATATTCCTTAAATTACAGCAAGTTTCAGTATTGCAGGCATTGATATAATAGCAGAGAAATGTGCCTGTTCATATATGTTTTTAGGTTAAATTACAACAATTGTCAGTATTGTGGGCATTTCTATAGTATGGAATGGAGAAAATGTGCGTTCTCTTCTGTGTTCTAGGTTTCATAACATTTAGTTTCAGTGTTGCGGGCATCCATATAATATCGAATGTGTCTTTGTTTATATTGGTAAGGTTAATTACATTTTGTTTCAATATTGCGGGTATCGATATGATATCGAATTTAGAAAATATGTCGTTTCTTTAATGTTTTAGGTTTAATTTCAGCAAGTTTCAGTATTGCTAGCATCGATATATAAAGTCGAGAAAACATGCCTTAAATTACAACCAGTTTAGTGTTGCAGATATGATATCGAGTAGAGAAAAGGTACATTTTCTTTTATGTTTAAGTTTAAATTACAGCAAGTTGCAGTATTGTGCGCATCAATATAATATCGAAAGAGAAATTCTTCCGTTTCCGATATGTTTGAGGTTAAATCACATGAAAATTTATAATATTGCAGCCATAAATTTTGTATGAAAGGAGAAAATGTGCCTTCCATTCCGTTTTAGTATTTTGGGCAACCATGTAATATCAAATTGAGAAAACGTGCTTCTTAAATAACAGGAAGTTGCTGTATTGCGGTCTTTAATATAATATCGAATGGAGAAACCCTTACGGAAATCATGTATGCTTTAAGCATACTTGCATGTATAACAAAAGTTTAACTGAAATTGTTACTCTTTATGTAAGAAAGTTTCATTAGAATTGTAATTCTATTAATTTGACGTATTGTTATGAAGAATTTAACGCGTCCCTATAGTATGCATCCGGGTGGTCAATGGGAGAAGCTTTCTCCTTTGTTGATATAAATTTCAAAAAAGTCTGCAACAAACTTATATACATAGGGCCAGCATCTGTTATGGGTTTGTCACACTCTTTTCTGATTAGGTTGTAAAACATGACTTTGTTTTTCATATTCTTGACTATTTAAATTACACGAAGTTAACTTCAAAATTTGTAGCTAATCAGAGTAATAATAACAGTAATAGTAGGTTATTCATGCAATACGCCCAAATATGTCAAAAGGTTAGAAGGCATAATGCATTCCTTTTCGGATCGTGCATCAAGTCTTCTAACCTTGGGGCGTTTCTGAGCCTAAATCTTAGTTGCCTGTCGGAAAGATGAGTTTCTTACAATGCAGGAGGAGCAGGACTGTGCTCGACACCTAACAATGAATTCCACTCCAACCTTTGCTACTGACCGTTTTGAATTTACCATGAGTATGAGTAAAACTAATTGTTGAAGGCCTCATGATGACTTAAAAATGAAGAACAATACTTAAAGCTTTGTTCCAATGCTAAGTATTACAATACATCTTCAGAGACTTTGTCTCATTTGTATTTACTCTATATCCTATTACTTTTAATTTACAGATATAGCTCCAACCGAATTCAAATTAGCAAGCGTATTACCTATTACTGAAAAAGACTTTTGCGTCGATTGCAGACCAATTTTGAATATGCATATAGGACCGAAACTTGTCTCACTGATACATTAGACCATATAAAATTACAAACATCAATATAATTATCTAATTGAATGGTCATTATAGCTCTTGAAAAATCTTTTCGACACTGTCTACCCTCACCTTTTTGTGAAAAAAAAAAAAAAAAAAAAAAAAAAAAAAAACTAAAGCAATTGACACAATGACTACAGGTGAATCAATCAATGTTGTGTGGTTTTCAATTCAGTAACAAATGAAACTGACCAATCACTAAAGATGAATCAATCAACGTGGAATTGTTTACTCTTAAGTAACAAATGCAACTGCACAATGACTAAATTATTACAGGTGAATCAACGTGGAATGGTTTACTCTTAAGTAAGAAATATAACTATACAAGGACTACAGGTGTATCAATCAACCTTGAATGGCTTTCACTTAAGAAACAAATGTAACTGCACAATGACTACAGGTGAATCAATCAACGTTCAGTGGTTTACACATAAGTAAAAAATGTAACTACACAATGACTAAAGGTGAATCAATCAACGTCGAATGGTTTACACTTTAGTAACAAATATAACTGCAGAATGACTACAGGTGAATCAGCCTGGAATGGTGTACACATAAGTAACAAATGTAACTGTACAATGACTACAGAGGAATCAATCAACGTGGAATTGTTTAAACTTAAGTAACGAATGTAATTGCACAATAAGTACTTGTGAACCAATCAACATAGAAAGGGTAATTAAGTAACAAATGTAACTGCACAATGCTTACAGCTGAATCAATCAACGCCGAATGGTTTACATTAAATGTAACTGCGAAATGACTAGACGTAAATCAATTAACTTGGAATTATTTACACATTAGAAGCAAATATAACTGGACACTGACTACAGGTGAATCAACGTGAAATGGCTTACACATAAGTAAAAAATGTAACTGCACAATGATTACAGGCTTATCAACCAGGAAAGGTTTATGCATTAGCAACAAAAGTAATTGCACACTGACTACAGGTGAATCAACGTGAAAGTTTAATATATTCAGAGTCACATTAAACGTTCCTTGATTTTTTAAACACTGTTTCCAGACAACTAATATATCCCTTAGAACAATTAATTGGCATATCTGCAGATATATCCTCCAGACTTGCCAAAAATAAACGGTTAACAGTGACGTTTGACCAAATCTGAAATGTTGAAAATTCACATTTTTCCTCAATTTTGGGTACAATGTTGAGTTTAAGTCGACAAATTGTTGCTAAAATAGCAAATCATAAAGTAATTCAAGCAACATTGTCATATACAACACACATTTTGCGTGTTCTGGCTATTTTTATGCGAACATAGAGAAAAAATTGACAATTTTAGGGAAAATTTGTTGGGGTAGGGGTAAGATTTTCGGTATTCAAAGTCAAATTAAACTTTCCTTGTTTTTCTAGGCAATTTTTTAGACAACTTATATATTCCTAAGAACAATTAATTGGCATATATGCAGTTAAATCCTCCAGATTTTGAATGTATAACGATTGAACAGTGAACTTTGGATAAATCTGAAATGTAGAAAACGCCAATTTTTCATGAATTTCGGGCAAGATATTGAGTTTAAGTCACAAAATGGCAGTTAAAATACGAAATCACAATATAATTCAAGCAACCTTGTTATAAACAACACACAATTTGCGTGTTCTGGTAATTTTTATGCGAACATAGACAACAAATTGACAATTTTAGAGTAAATTTGTTGGGGTAGGGGTAAGTTTTATGGCTGTAGGAAGTTTATAATACTTCAAAACTGCCATAATTTGTACCAGTCGTAAAGAAGACATTATGAACTTCCATTTTATTTCATCTTTTCATGAATTTGAACCACTCATAGATAAGATGAGACAAAAAAGGGACAAAACTTTGTCGAAAACGAAAATATTCAAAGATGCGTTTTATTTGTTTATTTAAAAGTGATAGTTTAGTCATTTAAAACATATTCACATTATGTTAACATGCTTAATTTTTAAGAAAGGATATTAAAAGACTAAAAACAATTCCAAGAATTACGAAATGAAAAACATACTGGTTTCTAAGGACCGTTAAACTTACACGATTTCGAGAAAAATCTTAAATTTTATGTCAACATTTCGAAGGGGTAGGGGTAAGATTATTTAATTTTTATAACGTATTGAGTATAGAAATGGTACTTATGCGGAATATTTGTAAAGCTCATACAATAGGCTATCATTCTATACCTTTTTTTCATAACTGAGAGGCACCAATCAACAATTTGAAGCAATTGAAAGAAAAACTGATCAAAAATGAAATTTTCCAAAATTCCGTTGGGTGGGTCTAAAAAGGGGGCCTGTTTCAATATTGTGTGCAGGTAATGCTCATGTTAACATGTTTAATTTTGAAGAGGGGATATAGAAAGACTGAAAAATATGGGTGGGGATCATAATTGGGGGTTCAGGGGTGTTATTCGAGCCCATGGACTAAAGCAAATGTTACGGGACACTGACTACAGGTGAATCAACGTGAAATGGTTTACACATAAGTAAAAATGTAACTGCACAATGATTACAGGCTAATTAACCAGGAAAAGTTTTTGCATTAGCAACAAATGTAATTGCACACTGACTACAGGTGAATCAACGTGAAAGTTTTATATATAAGTAAACATGTAACCTCACAATGACTAGAGAAGAATCAGTCGACGTGGAATGGTTTACACGTAAATAACAAATATGACTGCACAATGACAACAGGTGAGTCAACCTGGAATGGTTTACACATAAGTAACAAATGTAACTGTACAATGACTACAGAGGAATCAATCAACGTGGAATGGTTTACACTTAAGTAACAAATGTAACTGCAAAATGCGTACTTGTGAACCAATCAACGTAGAAAGGTCAACACTTAAGTAACACATGTTACTGTACAATGACTACAGGTGAATGAATCAACGTTGAATGGTTTAGAAATAAGTAACAAATGTAACTGCACAATGACTAGAGGAAAATCAGCGTTGAATGGTTTCAGCATAACTGACAAATGTAACCGCCCGATGACTAAAGGTGAATCAAAAATGTCGAATGGTTTATACTTAAGTAACAAATGTAACTGCGCAATGACTACAGGTGAATCAATCAACTTGGAATGGTTTACACATTACTAACAAATGTAACTATACACTGACTACAGGAAAATCAATGTAAAATGGTTAACACATAAATGAAAAATGTAACTCCACAGTGACAACAGGTGAATCAATCATCGTGGAATAGTTTACACATAAGTAACAAATGTAACTGCAAAATGACTGCAGAAGAATCAATCAACGTGGAATAGTTTACACATGGTTTACAAATTAATTACAAATATACCTGTACAATGACTACAGGTGAATCAACTGGAATGGTTTACACATAGTTACAAATGTAACTGTACAATGACCAAAGGTGAATCAATCAATGAGGAATGGTTTACCCTTAAGTAACAAATGTAACTGCACAATGACTACAGGTGAAAAAATCAACGTTGAAATGTTTACACTTAAGCAACAAATGTAACTGTACAATGACTAAAGTTGTATTGATCAACGTGGAATTTTTTACTCTTAGGTAACAAATGCAACAACAGAATGACGAAATGGTTACAAGTCAATCAACGAGGAATGGTTTACACTTAAGAAACACATGTAACTGTACAATGACTACAGATAAACCAATCAACGTTGAATGGTTTATACAAGTAACAAATGTAACTACACAATGACTACAGGTGAATCAACGAGGAGTGGTTTCAGCACAAGTAACAAATGCAAATGTGCAATGACTAATGGTGAATCAATCAACGTCGAATGGTTTACATTAAATGTAACTGCACAATGACTACAGGTTAATCCATCAACTTGGGATGTTTACACATCAGTCACAAATGTAACTGCACCATGACTCTAGGTGAATCAACGTGTGGTGGATTACACATAAGGAAAAATGTAAGTGCTCAATGATTGCATGTGAATCCCCCAACGTGGAATGGTTAACATATAAGTAAGAAATGTAACTGCACAATGACTAAAGAAGAATCAATCAACGTGGAATGGTTTACACTTAAATATCAAATGTAACTGTACAATGACAAGAGGTGAATCAATCAACGAAGATTGGTTTAAGCATAAGTAACAAATGAAACTGCACAATAACTAGAGGAAAATTAACGTGGAATTGTTTCAGCATAACTAACAAATGTAACAGCAAAATGACTAATGGTGAATCAATAAACGTCGAACGGTTTACATTTAAGTAACAAATGCAACTTCACAATGACTACTGGTGAATCAATCAACTTTGAATGGTTTACAGATTAGTAACACATGTAACTATACAATGACTACAGGTGAATCAACGTAAAATGATTAACACATAAATGAAAAATGTAACTGCACAATGACTACAGGTGAATCAATCAACGTGGAATGGTTTACACATAAGCAACAAATGTAACTGCAAAATGACTACAAAAGAATCAATCAACGTGGAATTGTTTTCACATAAATAACACATGTACCTGCACAATGACTACAGCTGAATCAACCTGGAACGGTTTACACATAGTAACAAATGTAACTGTACAATGACTAAAGGTGAATCAATCAACGAGGAATGGTTTACGCTTAAGTTACAAATGTAACTGCACAATGACTACAGGTGAATCAATCAGCGTGAAATGGTTTAAACGTAAGTAACAGATTAACTAAATAATGACTACAGGTGAATCAATAAACATGGAATGCTTTATGCATAGGTAACAAATGTAACTGCAGAATGACTAAAGGTGGATCAATCGAATGGTTTATATTAAATTTAACTGCACAATGACTACAGGTTAATCAATCAATTTGGGATGTTTACACATTAGTCAAAAATATAACTGCACCACGACTGTAGGTGAATCAACGTGTAATGGTTTACACATAAGTATGAAATGTAACTGCATAATGACTACAGGAGAAGCAATCAACGTGGAATGGTTAACACATAAGTAACAAATGTAACTGCACAATGACATGACTAAAGAAGAATCAATGAACGTGGAATGGTTAACACATAAGTAAAAACGTAACTGCACTATGACTACAGGTGAATCAATCACAGTGGAATGTTTTGTGCGTAAGTAACAAATGTAACTGCACATTGATCACAGGTGAATCAACGTGGAATGGTTTCTGCGTAATTAATGCATGTAACTGCGGAATGACTAACGGTGAATCAATCAACGTAGGATGGTTAACACTTAAGTAACAAATGTATCTTTGCAATGACTACAGGTGAATCAATGAACGTTGAATGATTTATACATAATTTACAAATGTAACGGCAGAATGACTACAGGTGAATCAATCAACGAATATCGGTTTAAACATTAGTAACAAATGTAACTGCACAGTGACTAGAGGAAAACAATAAACATCGAATGGTTTACACTTAAGTAACAAATATAACTGCACAATGACAACAGGTGAATCAATTAACTTGGAATGGTTAACACATTAGTAACAAATGTTACTATATACTGACCACGGGTGAATCAACGTAAAATGGTTTACATTGCAATGATCTTGCTGATTATAACATGAATCAATTGGCTGGAGTCACTACAAATAAAAAGGCACTATTTTTATAGTTCTATTTTCGAGGTCTGTCAAACATTGGCGTATTGAAATAGTGTAGTGCGCCCTGACAATATTTTGGCTTTGACATTTAACACAATCTGGGCACACAGAAGCTATAGTTTGTCGTCATATAAGCGGGAGGTTGATGCATCAATAAACCTGGTTTAGTCCAAGATTTTATTTGTAAAATGCCCTTTCAAAGTCGGGAATATGATGGCTTGCCAAAAAAGTTCTGTGTCGGATTGTGTTCCCCTGATTCAGTCGAATGTTATACGGATTTCCCTTACTGGTCTCTTCCTTTGATCGATTCAGACTTTTGTTGTCACTTTTATTTTTTACACATAAGTAAAACATGTAACTGCATCATGACTACATGTGAATCAATAAACATGGAATGGTTTTCACACAAGTAACAAATGTAACTGCACAATGGCTTCAGAAGAACCAATCAACGTGCAAAGGTTTACACATATATAACAAACGTAAATGTACAATGACTACAGGTCAATCAACCTGGAATGGTTTACAAATAATTAACAAATGTAATTGTACAATGACTTCATAGGAATCAATCAACGTTGGATGGTTTACACTTAAGTAACACATACAGCTGTACAATGACTAAAGGTGAATCAATCAAAGTGGAATAGTTTACTTTTAAGTAATAAATGTATCTGGACAACGACTAAATAACTACAGGTGAATCAACGTGAAATGGGTTCCACATATGTAACAAATGTAACTGCACAATGACTACAGGTGAATCAATCAACGTTGAATGGTTTACTCATGAATAAGAAATGTAACTGTACAATGACTAAATGACTACAGGTGAATCAACGTGGAATGGTTTAAACACAAGTAACAAATGTAAGTGCACATTGGCTACAGTTGAATCAATCAATGTCGAATAGTTGACTCTTAAGTAACAAATGTAACTGCACATCGGCTACAGGTGAAATTGCTTGCATATTAGTAACAAATGTAACTAAACACTGACTACAAATGAATCAAGGTGAAATGGTTTACACATTAGTAAAAATGTAACTGCACAATGACTACAGGTGAATCAATCAACGTGGAATGGTTTCCGGGTAAGTAACAAATGTATCTGCATATTGACTACAGGTGAATCAACGTGGAATTTGTCAGCATAAGTAACAAATGTAACTGCAATATGACTAAAGGTGAATCAATCAACGTTGAATGGTTTACACTTTAATAACAAATGTAACTAAACAATGACTACAGGTGAATCAACCTGGAATGGTTTACACATAAGTAACAAATGTAACTGTACAATGACTACAGAGGAATCAATCAACGTGGAATGGTTTAAACTTAAGCAACAAATGTAATTGCACAATGAGTACTGGTGATCCAATCAACGTAGAAAGGTTAACGATTAAGTAACAAATTTAACTTCACAATAACTACAGATGAATCAATCAACGTCGAATGGTTTACATTAAATGTAACTGCGCAATGACTAGAGGTGAATCAATCAACTTGGAATGGTTTACCTAATAGTAACAAAGGTAAATGCACACTGACTACAGGTGAATCAACGTGAAATGATTTACAGATAAGTAGAAAATGCAACTGCACAATAATTACATGCTAATTAACCAGGAATGGTTTATGCATTTGTAACAAATGTATTTGCACGCCGACTACAGGTGAATCAAACAGAAATTTATATATATAAGTAAAAATGTAACCACACAATGACTAGAGAAGAATCAGTCAAGGTGGATTGGTTTACACATAAATAACAAAAAAAAACTGCAAAATGACAACGGGTGATGAAACTGGAATGGTTGACCCATAAGAAACAAATGTAATTGTAAATGACTACAGAGGAATCAATCAACGTGGAATGGTTTACACTTAAGTAACTAATGTAACTTCAAAATGAGCACTGGTGAATCAATCAACGTAGAAAGGTTAACACTTAAGTAACAAATGTAACTGTACAATGACTACAGGTAACTCAATCAACGTTGAATGGTTCACACATTATTAACAAATGTAACTGCAGAATGACTACAGGTGAATCAATCAACCTGGAATGGTTTACACATATCTAACAAATGTAACTGCATAATGACTACAGGCGAATCAATCGACATACGCAACAAAAGTAACTGCACCATGTCTAGAGGAAAATCAACTTGAAATGGTTTCAGCATAACTAACAAATGTAACAGCACAATGACTAAAGGTGAATCAATGAAGGTCGAATGGTTTACACTTACATAACAAATGTAACTGCAGAATGACTGCAGGTGAATCAAGCAACTTGGAATGGTTAAAAAATTAGTAACAAATGTAACTATAAACTGAGTACAGGTGAATCAACGTAAAATGATTTACACATAAATGAAAACTATAACTGCACAATGAATACAGGTGAATCAATCAACGTGGAATGGTTTACACATCAGTAACAAATATAACTACACAATGACTACAGAAGAAACAATCAACGTGGAATGGTTTACACATAAATAACAAATTTACCTGTACAATGACTAAAGGTAAATCAATCAACGTGGAATTGTTTACTCTTCAGTAACAAATGCTACTGCACAATGACTAAATGATTAAAGGTGAATCAACGTGGAATGGTTTACTCTAAAGTAATAAATGTAACTATACAAAGACTACAGTTGTATCAATCAACTTTGAATAGCTTACAATTAAGAAACAAATGTAACTGTAAAATGACTACAGAAGAATCAATCAACGTTGAATGGCTTGCACATAAGTAACAAATGTTACTGCACAATGACTACAGGTGAATCAACGTAGAGTAGTTTCAGCACAAGTAACAAATGTAACTCCACAATGACTAAAGGTGAATCAATCAACGTCGAATGGATTACATTAAATGTAACTGCACAATGACTACAGGTTAATCAATCAACTTGGGATGTTTACACATTAGTCACAAATGTAACTGCACCATGACTCTTGGTGAGTCAACATGTGATAGTTTAGAAATAAGTAAAAATGTAACTGCATCAACGTGGAACGGTTAACAGATACGTAACAAATGTAACTGCAAAATAACTAAAGGAGAATCAATCAACGTTAAATGGTTTACACATCAGTAAAAAACGTAACTGGACAATGACTACAGGTGCATCAATCAAAGTGGAATGCTTTATGCATAAGTAACAAAATGTAACTGCACATTGACTACAGGTTAACAAACGTGAAAAAGGTTTCAGCATAACTAACAAATGTAACTGCAGAATGACTAACGGTGAATCAATCAACGTCGAATTGTTTACATTAAATGCAACTGCACAATGACTAGAGGTGAATCAATCAACTTGGAATAGTTTACACACTAGTAACAAATGTAGCTGTACACTGACTATAGGTCAATCAACGTGAAATGGATTACACATAAGTAACAAATGTAACTGCACAATGACTACAGAAGAATCAATCAACGGGGAATGGTTAACACATAAGTAAAAAATCTAACTGCACAATGACTACAGGCGTATCAACCAAGAATGGTTTATACATTAGTAACATATGTAATTGCACACTGACTAGAGGTGAATCAATGTGAAATGGTTATGTATAAGTAAAAATATAACTGCACCATGACTAGAGAAGAATCAATCAACCTAGAATGGTTTACACATAAGTAACAAATGTAACTGTCATTTACTGGTGAACCAATTAACGTAGAATGGTTAACACTTAAGTAACAAATGTAACTGTACAATGACTACAGGTGAATCAATCAACGTTGAATTGTTTACACATAACTAACAAATGTAACTGCACAATGACTAGCACTATTGATAAATATTTTGACTGATTTTACCAGAGTCAGTCGTTTTTTGACTTGGAATGTCTGAATAGAGTTGAGAATGTCTGTTTTGAGTTGACTCAGCGCTGATCAGTCTTCTTCAAAACTAGTTTTGACGGAAAATGACTGTTCAGAGTTGGGCCAACTCATTTCAGTCAATCTCAGACTTTACCTGTGTTGTAAATGTCTGACCAGTGTTTACTCAACATCGGACAGACATTTTCAACACGGGTCAGTCTTTTACGGCACAGGAGGTGTTGAGAACGACTGTTCAGTGTTGATTCAACACGAAACAGACATTCTCAACAGATATCAGTCTTTTACAACACAGATTACGTTTAAATTGACTGATCGGCGTTTACTCAACACTGGCCAGACATTTACAACACAGTCAAGTCACTTAAAACAAAAGTAAAGATTTCTATCTATCAAATTACTTATTATATTTTTTTATTCATTTTATTCTATTTATAGTAATTATTTTTATTTATTTTATTTTATTCTAGTTGTTATAATTATTTATCTCTTTTTATTTATTTTAATTTGTGTTTTCAATTTTTTATGTAGTTACTTTTTTTATTTACTTATTTATTATCATATCATTTCTGTCCCATTCTGTTTATTCTATTTTTCTATAAAATTATTCTTAAACTATAACCAAACAGATGAATATACATGCAACCCTGCTAATTGGTTGTTTTGATTGTTTGTTGGGCAGTAAAATCGCTCTTTGATATGGCTTGTGACATACACCCTTCTCAATTATGCAATTATACAAGTCAAGTAAAAATGCTAATATTATACAAGTAGAACCGATTCCATAAATATGTCCCCACCATCAGTTTGTGACGTGTACATCTGTGTCAGCTTCTATGTTAAAAAACACAAAATGTCACCTGATGAGGAATGAACAGGCAAATTAGGTGTACATTCATACACAAAGTAGCTTTTGTCATCTTTTTACAAAGTAACTGCCAGTCATAGAATGAATCAGTCACAACATCGCTGCTATTGACTAGTGAAGAAGGTCGGGTAGGGACACATTTATTGAATCGACCCTAAGTATTTTTTTCTGGACATTGTAATAGCAGACAGGTCATTCAAACTCTAGACCATCTGAAATTGATTATACTGGTGTCTGGTTTGTCAACGATGCGAATTGAATATTGATAAAAAGAGAAGAACTTGGGTAACAATACCATAAACTTGGGTACCAATACCATGAACCTGAACATCCGAGATTAGAAAACAGAAAATTAACTTCAGATTAAATCACATGGACTAGAATATAAAACGAGAGAATAAACGATTTATAGCATATACAAACGTGTACATATACAAATATGCCGCTAAAGAAGTGACGGTTAGAAGAATAACAGATTATATTTTCATTTCTGTTTAGGTTTTCCTCTGAGATGTTTATTTCGAGAACCTTTTTTATTTTATTCGAGATTGTTTCATTTGTCATTTTGCTTGTGCTGTCGGTGAAAAACAGTGGCTACCCCGCACGTTACAATTATTTATACAGAGGAATGTCTGTGAACGGCATAGCCTGTAAGAAAGTTTACTCAGAGACTGGACTAAAAAATGCAATAAAAGTAAATCTAAAGATAAATTTCTACACGTTTCTTTTTCCAGCGATGACTATACACCTTTATGCAAAAAGGCGTTGAAAGTTCAAGAGATCATTTGCCTTTGACATGTACATAATGTAACTCCAAAGTAATTTGTTTGCTAAAAATCGATGTGATCATACCTAAGGTCTGGGCAAACAACTTGGTGTGGGCGTAATCGGTATGCACTCCTCACGAACAACTGCATTCTAGATATCAAGGGTTTTAGACTACTGACACAGACTGTGTTACTAAACTGCTTGTTGAAAAAGTAAAGTGATCAATTATACCCTAAAAGGTCAGGGCAAACATAAGTAAGTGGAATGGGTATCATCTATAATGTGGCTAGAATGAAAAACGATGAACAGGATAAGCAGTTCAAAATTTCCAAGTCAATGGAGAATGATTGAAAAGGCATCTACTTAAATTGATCTGCACTGATACTTATGCAACTCCATATAAATTTTAATAGGATACAACTAGAAAAACTGTGAGCAAAGCTCACAAATGCATACCCCCCCCTCAAACATTTGAATCCAGAAGTAAAAATCACAAAGAAAAATTTTAGATAGCTGGTGCACAATGGCAATTTGCACTGAACATTCTGTGAAAGCTTCATTAAATTTAAATGATCTGGGATGACTTATCGCCACAAAGTATGTAAACTATGGCGGACGGAATAACCGTCCAATAAATCTTTACTTGCACAAATAAACTCTAACGGGTTAAAGCAAAATATGAACTATACAATGACATACAAATTCACAAATTGCTAACAACATATAATAAGAAGATTAATTATATTTGATGAAGTAAAACTGGCCAATGTGGACTTCATTTTCGCAGTTCTACAGATTGCCTTATATAGTATAACGTACGAATGAACGGACACCATGATCAGTATATACATGTACCACCCGCTTAAGCGGAGATATAAGTGATTGATAACACGCGCTCCAAAGATCACCCGGCTTGAGTAAAGCAATCGTTCAAAAACTGATTTTCAGATAAACAAGCAGGCAATTACATAACCTGTGCATTATCAAAAGTGAATAAAAAATCACAAACAATTCCATAATCACGTGAGTATGATCAGAGACATATAATTAATTATATGTCTCTGGTATGATAGAAATTTTGGTGTCCAGGTCAACTCATGTGCTAAATAGCCAATCGAGGTAAACAAATACATTCGTCGATTTTGAGAACTAATTTGTCAACACGAACAGAAGGTAAAATTTATATATATTAAGTTTTTCCGAAATACATTGTGTGATTCCGTACGCATGTCGATTCCATTGCTGTAAAATTACATCAATGTATGTGAAAATTAATATGAATTAATATTTTATTACATTATATTTTATATATTTTATTCAAAGTTCAATTTCACTGAATTTGCATACAATACACAGGAAAGACGTCGTTGAAATTAAAGTCGCTGTCGCTGACTTTTGCACACAAATTATTGATAACTACACGTCCCAAGCCTCAGTCGTACACCCGTAGGCATGACATGGTTGTATATTGTAAATGTAATATGCAACATATGAACTGTATAATTTTACCTTGAAACATGGAAAACCCCAAAAAAAACAAGTTATCGTTTAAACTTAAAAACCTCATATAAATCGAAATCGGACCGGGCTTTCAAGAGAAATTGTAAAAAAGAAAATATAAATAAAAACAAATATTAGATATCAAAATTATTTTTTAGAAACAAGAAATCCAGTACTTCAACCCTTTTCATAGAGAGTTATTGTATATTTGATAACCATAATAAGAAACAGAAAAAAAAATCCTTTCGAACAAAAAGTTGACTTAAAACGAAAACTATGCATCCCTGACAATTTATCTACCTAAGGGCAAAAATGACAATTTGTATTCAACTCCGTGTGTAAAATCAAGCTATAAGTGGATTGACTGCCTTAGTCAGAGACATATAATTGTATGTCTCTGTCTTAGTAGAAAAAAGAAGGGAAACGGGGAATGTGTCAAAGAGACAACGACCCAAATGAGAGTAATAACAACTCAAAGCCACCATAAGATCTTCGATGAACGGTGAGAAAACCCCACACCCAACGGCAGGTCGGAGTTCTGAATAAAGAGTAATCAAGTTCTGCGAAATAAACATCATCCTAAACTCCTATAGACATAAAGTAAACTAACCAGAAAAAGAACAAGACACACAAATGCTTAATAAATTTCCTGACTTAGGACAGGCGCAAAACTGCTGCAGCGGGGTTAAACTAGTTTTATTGGGACCAAACCTTCCCCCTAAATATACGGACAAAAACGAAATCACAAGAGACTACTAGCAGTTAACTGACATGCCAGCTCCAGACCCATTACCAACTGACAAAGTAAGTTATGTACCCTCAGTATACAGCTTCCATCAAGATCCCTTCCTGTGAGGAGTTTAGCATAATGATTTCATACATATACCGGAATACATAACCCGTGCCCATGCAATACAGATTTTAGAAATTTAGAATGTGTTTAGTTAAAATGCAAAGACCGTATCAAAAAATTAATGTTAATACAAAAGAAGGCCATACGTAATGACTTGACGACAATACCGTAATTATAACCCTTATGAATAAGACGAATTAAATGTTTTATAAGTTTGTTAGGCGAGTTTGATATATTCTTTGTGGGTTTACTTTGAGTTTGAGAGAGGCAGTTTTATAAGCTTACATATACCTTTGTTTGTTGAAAATACACCTACTACTTGGCTTGTCTTTTTTAAGATTGTATGACAGATTTCTGGTCGAGTTAAACCAAATTTGGTAGTCAATGGATATAAAGAAGAAAGAAGAAAAGTTGTTTACTTCTTTTCTTTTTTCTGTTGTGCATCCGGCAGGAACGTTAGAAATTTCAACAGCACACTGGGCCAGAGTCATAATATTCGTCCTTATGCATACATAATAAATTCATTCATTTATTTTTTACAAATCTGAATTCTGCAATTTGACAGTTTTTGTCAACTTATGTCTAATCATTTTGCATATGATAGTTTAAGTCTCCGCAGAATACAGAGTTTTCTTGCTAAAGCAGTAAAGAATGTCTAGTACCAGTAAAGGAGGAAGTGTCGCGGGTGTTTAGCGGTCCACTCTCTCCAACCCCACCCATCTCATTCCTACCTCCTGTCAACTCATTATCTCACACCTCTTTATCCCATAATTCCCACAAATTTTCAGCTTTCTACAGCCCTCCATCCCATCTTCTCCAATATCCAGTTTTACAGGACCCTTCTATAAGAGAGTTGTGGATCTCTCAGAGAGAAGGCCATGCAACTGCATCCATGCATGCGAGCTGAAAATCTGAAGTGTATACATTTAGAACAATACGCATCTTTTGGGTACGGGACTTTTGAATCGTTGTTTATATATTTTAAAAAAATCAATACATCAATACATTGAGAGGGAATTACTAATTAATTTACAGGGCTACTACGTTTTTAGTAATAATTACTTGTTTGTGACGTATGGTAATTCACGGAAGGATGTATGTATGGCATGTATGTATGTAAGGTATGTATCGGTATCAATCCTATGTACAAAAAATGTATATTGGATTTTAAACCAAATACGAATTCTATTCTCTTCTGTTCTGTTCAAATTAATGAACACTGTTGAGCTAAGGGTGATTTATATTTAATCTATTTGTAGCACTTAAGGTTAATTGCTTTTCGTCAATTAAAATTTAGTTAAAGAATTGTCAAATAGGAAAAATTGAAAATGCACTTCAATTTCATAAATAGTTTGTGTTTTATGTGGTATACATTTATTTCCAATAATTTTAGATATCTAGTATTCCTTCTTACTGGTATCCGAGGGGATCGTTTCCGCCTTCAATTACACGAGAGTTCCTATCTAGAAAGTCTACCTTTAAGGAGGCACACCCCTATTACGGCCTCCCATCGACTCCTATGTTAAATTCCGTGATTTAAAAAATTCACATAAAACAGAAATGAATTTTTCCAGGTGCGGGAACTTGTTATTCCGTTAAAAGATCACAACACTATAAAATAAATACATTTAAGCCATATGGTGTGTACCAAATAAGAAAATAAAATTCAACTGAAACGTTGTAGCTAATTTTGTACATAGTCGTAACAGAAAATGTTCGGTTTTTGGTCGTATTTCATTCGATCCGTTCTAACTTGTTATGCAACTTAAACATGTTTCCTCAACTGTTCTGTGCTCCCCATCATTTACCTAGTAATATTCTAAGCTCGTGTTGATTATAACATGTATCAATTGGCTGGAGTCAATACAAATGAAAATGCACAATATTTTATAGTACTATTTTCGTACTCTGTCAAAAATTGAAATAGTGTAGCGGCCCTTTAAAAGTGTCCGTGTGGAGGGTTAGATCAATAATGAGCTCAATGATGAGCAAATGCATAAAAACGAACCCAGTCTGCTTAGTAAAAAATAAAATTGACATAAGCGCGCCTTGTGAAAATGGGCAATACTTACTATTTTAATATGTTAAGCAATGTGCTTGTTCTTGCTGTGTATCTGTTATGAAAATTGGGGGTTGAAGGGTTGCGAAGGGGATCTCATCCCGGAATCCCAACTTTATTTTTACTAAATTCCGAAATCCCGAACTGCAAATTTAAGGAACTTAAAAACAGATGAAATTCCGATTCCCGGTGAATTTATTTCCCAAAATCCCAAACTTAAATTATAATCAAATCCCGGCATCCCGAAAAAGGTCCGCCCCTCAGAATCAAACATAGTTTACAATCGTGAAAATCAGGCATTCTACATTTTGTTAACACAAATTTACCATGTATTATGTACTTTGATATAGTCAATAGAAGCACGAAACAATTTATTTAAATAAATGAAATATATTTTTACAAAAAAAAACTGCAATTTGAATGCTCTATGTCACTGGTGTATGATTTTTACTCTAGTATACTACTTGCTTTTATGGCAAGATTGAATACAATATCCGAAATAGAAAAAACGCTGCAATATATTTTTATTTGTATGTTTTAATCTCACAGAAAAAAAATCTTTTATAACTCTTAATTTAGTGTATTTAATCATTTATTAATATTTCTGGCCGGTCTCTAAAAACACCGCAAAGGACCTTATTTGTGCACAAGGGAGCACAAAATAGCACAAAGGATCAAAAAAAGATATTATTTCTGCACAAATGACATAAAATTATATTCTAAGTATTAAATTATTCATATTTTACAAACAAAAAAAATATTTTTAATTCATTTACGTCGTTTTTCATGAATACTTGCAACATGAGTTGCTACGTTTTTGTGTTTACTTGAACGATACAAGATATAGAATTAACAAGTTAATTAAATGAATATTTCTCAATTTATTTGTACAAAAAGCTAAATTTATTATTTTCTATGTTTTGGGGATGTTCTGGAATAATACGGCTTTTGTCGGGTTCGATATCAACAATACCCAAGATAACAATTTAAATTTGCAAACCGGTTTTTCCGGTGAAAATTATAAAACCTTTGTACTGATTGATAATAAAAAATAACATCTTTAATTATCAAATTCAACATTTTATAATCTTCGAATAAATCATTCAATAATTATCTTAAATTCACAATTTTATAAACTCCAGCTCTAGGCAGAATTTTATTTCAATTACGATGTGGCATATAACTGGTCTTTACCGGATAAGGTTTTGGTTTCATTGATGAAATTGATTAAAAATCGACTAAAAATAAAATTCAAAATAGTTTTTTGCTGTGTTTTTAGAGACCCGTTTCTGGTGGGTAATTCTTTGGTGTTTGTATGGACAGATTTTCAGGGTAACAGTTTAAGATAATAATATAAAAGAAGGGAACATGATTGCTGAAAAAAAAAAATATATATTGAGTTCTTTTTCTGCATGTGCAAATACGATTATGGTGGATTTTGTGTTTAAAAGGTTATTTTTAATATATATTCCTTATATTTGTGGTACAGAGTAAATTGTTAGTGTATTAAACATAAACATAAGAAATAGGAAGCCGTTTCTGGTAGAATGATGCAGTGGTCAAGACATCACCCGTCACCTTGACCAGGTGTTAATTAGCCCGAGGGCGTGATAAATAAATGTTGCAGTGACTTGAACGTGTTAAAGATGTTTTAAATTTGTGTAATTTCACTCGAACGTGTTAAAGATGTTTTAAATTTGTGTAATTTCAAAATTAATCAGGAAATAAATAAATTTTGAAATGACATACTATACATATGTTGAACATAATTCATCATCAGATATACTAATACGACGAAGTCACTCGTTGGGATTTACTGGATTATAATACACGTACAATATGTAAAGAAGTGTTAAATTACAGTATAGAAATAGTTTAATGGACTTGTTTTCATTGGTGGTGAAAAGGGGGGGGGGGGGGGGGGGNCGTGCGTTCTCTACGTTCCCGTTAAAATCCACCCGGGACTGTAGTTGACAGCTATATGCTACTGAGCTTTTCGAAGTTTAATTTTTTCCTTAAGTTAACTCGGCATTGTGCTACTTTTGACTGGTTATTATCTCATTATTTACTTTTTACCATTTTTGAGTTGGCGGATTCTGGCGTTTCTTCTTTCTCCCCCCCCTTCTCTCCTGTCTCCCAGTTTTCCTTTTGTTTTTGTCCTTTTCTGGTCCCTTTTCTCCTTTAACCCGTCCCTATTTCTTTTTCTCCTTTCTCCTGTCCCTATTTCCTTTTTCTCCTTCAGTCTTCCTCTCGATCTCTTTAATTATATAAAATCAAAGACATAGTTTTCATTATTATCTATATTTTTCAATATAGATGTAAGAGCACTATCGTTTGCTCCTTCAATATCACCGTGTCGGGTATTAGTACAATTTACGTTAACTAGCTGGTGCCTATTTTACAATTAGACTAGGGGCACCTCTATTCTTTCTCTCCCCTCCCTCCTTTCTCCCTGTCTCCCCTTTGTTTTTCCTCAATTTTTTGTCCCTTTTCGCCATTCTCCCGTCCCTATCTCCTTTCTCCCTGTCCACCCCTTTAATTATATAGAAACAGAGACATATTTTTCAATATAGATCTTTTTATAAACCACGACAAGCACTCTCGGTTTCTCCTTCAATACCACCGTGACGGGTATTAGTACAATTAACGTAAACTATAGCTCATGCCTAATTTACAATAAACGTCCTCAAAATAGCCATTTATTGTTTTGTATGTTTTAGAATATCTTCAGAAAAGGGTGCGCCAACTCTTGGAACATTCTACCCTTATGAGTTATTTTATTTTCTTTGTTCATTACGTCATTGCATATCTTTTAATTCGTTTCACTGTTTTGAACAGTAAAAATCAAAGAACAGAGCACTGCTATTTGGTTTTCCCTGTTGAATTGTGAAAAAAGAATGTTATATTTCAAAGAAAATACAAAAATTTCAAAGAAAATAAATTTTACAAAAAGAGTGATAAGAGGGAGAATAATTTTGACGATAAACTGTGCACATGCATAATCAGTACATGTATTAGACTATGTTTTGAACAGAACTATTTTTGTTATGTTCAGGTAGTTCTTGGCGATAGTAGTCCATCCTGGGAGTCCATAAAATTTCAGCCAAAGTCCGTACAATATAGTCATTTTGTATTCAAAACTTGAAAATCTTTCCAGTCTTGCAAATGTTATAGTTCTTTAATAAATTCTGCGGACAGGTCTTTTGGTCTATTGAAAACAAAGACATTTGTATAAATCACATTGACACCTGAATCACCTTTGGTGGATTACATCTGAACATTCGATCCTTTCGTAAAATATTCGATATTATGATACGAACGTCGTTCAGGTAATGTTGTCATGAAATGTTACATAACTAAGTTTTGTGTATTATATAAAACATGCGCCCTGTTTACACTATATATATATTCCTGTGTTCTTTTCATTCCCGTTTTCATGATGCTCATATAAATACATTGTTTAAAGACATATTTGGAAAGATATCGTCAAGTAAACAAACAATTTTGGCGCAAAATTATAATCTATAGACGTATTTGTACTCGGGATAATTTCAATTTCGACAGCAATATGAAGTTTTCCTGGCGGAAAACCTCATGAAAAAACACCACCTGCTTTGCTATCAGAGATGATTTAAGGGGACGACCATTTGATTTTCGGAGAAGAGCTTTGGCGATTTTGTCTTGAAAATTATTTATTTTCATGAAAATCTCGAACAAATTTATTTATTTTTCCATCAAATGGCATATCAAATTATTCATTTGCATTTGCAACAAAAAGTTTATTCTTCAAATCAAAAGCAAATTATTTTCATGACAAGTAAGGTAAAAATATATTTTTATTTTCACTGGGGCCAAGATTAAATCATTTATTCACAAAATAATTCATATTCAAAGGTGCCGAAGTGCGTATCGAGAATTTCCCTATTTATGTCATTGATGCGACTCGATTAAATGCCTTATTAAAATCAATAACAAATTGACCGTAAAGAGGTGCACATTGACGCAAACAAGGCACATAATCAAGTCTTTTCTTTAGAAATTAAATGGCATTCGCGTAAAAAAAGGAAATTCTCGATACCCACTTCGACCCAATTGATATTGTAGTAGGCAACTACATGAAAACTGGTAGGTGTCAATATGATAATAATGCCGTACTATCAGACGGTACAACAGCGGGGATGTCAGGTTGATGGTATAACCCTAGTGACCTCTTCTATAACAATAAAACAGATATTTTAGGTGATAACCCTAGTGTTTTCTTATGAAAAACGGGGCTAATGCAACGAGGCTAATGGGGTTATTACTTGAACAATTTCTGTCATTTTTCTGCTTACATTAGGTAAAATAACGTAAAATACATGTGATTTAAATACCCTACCTTTCCATGCGTCCTCTTGGCCTCCCGATGTTTTAAATGATAACATTTAAATTTGACAGCTTGTGGTTTAATTTATTGACCCCGGGTGAATGAAATTAAAAGACCAATACACACAAAACGAACAGTTCGAGAGGACCGCAAAAAGAAACTTCATCAATATTCTTAACCTGTGTATGTAATTGCATATTGGATTACTTAAACAGTAAAGGGTGTACTAATGCTGTAGTAAAATGGTTTCCTATTTTTATAATTCTTTTGAGTTTGCTCACAGGTGGATCCAGCCTTTGTAAAAGAAGATTTCCGTCATTTTTTGTTTGTTTTTTTTTGTTAATGTGTCTAACTTCTGCACGAATATTTTTTTTCTACAAAAGGAGAGGTTTCAAGCTTCAGGATGCCCTCGGTATCAGCCAGTGCTATTGTTCCCTTAACTCTTTCCCATTCAGGGTAATTTAAGTAAAAAAATATCAAAAAGCAAATGTTTACACATAAGCCTAGCAAACAAAGAATTTGTTTATTATATTTACAAATACGATATCATTGAAGAGTAAATGTCAAAAGGTTTTCCGCGAATATTTAATTTTTTTGTTACTATGGCAATCAGACACGTGACAGCTCAGAAAATCCATGTCAAATTGACATTTTTGCCGCCTTTTAGATTTTAGGCTTCACAGATAATTTCGAGATTTTTTTGTTCAATGAAAATAAGTGTTGCTCTCTCTAGGAATAGTATCTACAAGTTTGAATGTTGCAAATAACACAAAAAATTTGATCGAAATCTGTACAGAATATATAATTTTACGTTGCTAGGCAACCTGTGGTACATTGAGAATAAACGGCAAATTCATGCAGAATTGATATCCTTTATTGTGTTATCCGACAAGTTATGACATTCCTACTTCCTGTAATATTGTAAGATGCAATTTTAGGCTAAAAGATGTCTGTGCTGAGTTTTGTTTATTTTGCTTGCTATGGTAACCAACGTATGCCTAACGGAAAGGGAAACTTTAGCAATGTTGCACTGTTTGCTTGTTCAATCAGTTCTTAAAAAGTATTTTCTTTGTGTAAAAAGTAATATTAAATACTCAGGAGACGTCGTTTAAATTGAAACCATTGAAACCAACACCGTGTCAATTAAAATATTGCAATAATCTCCATGGCAACAAAATTTTTTATCAAAAATATCCTTGGAGAACATGAAAGATAACTGCCACATTCTTTTCATTGCATATTTTCAATAATCAGAATGATTGCCTTTGATTTAAATGTATTTGGAATTGAGAATTAGCAAAATGACCAAGAAAGCCAGATTATTATGATATCATAGGTCATCAAGGTCAAGGTCATACCGGCTATGAGTGTAAATTATTTCAGATAAATGCTTTCTCTGAGATTTCCAATAGATATTGTATTAACTTAAATGAATTTTATAGTATATACATGTAATATCCTGTGGTAGGATCTTCGATTACTTTGTATTTCTGTATGACAATAGGGATTAATCAAAATGAAGAAAAACCCGGTTTTGTTCAACAGAAACGATAGGTTTTCCTCACAGAGAAGCTAGGTTTTCCTCACAGGAAACCTAGGGTTTCCTTGACTAATCTAGGCTTTCCTACACCTAATATGATTTTTCTTCTAACAAAAACGTACAAAGTTCAGCATCCAATGACTTTCTGGGGCTAAACCCAAGTTTTGTCCTGCAAAGATAGGCTTTCCGATGCAAAAGTTAGGTTTCCAGGACCAAACTCGACTCTTCTACAGCAAATTTGAGTTTCCCCTTAGATCTTATTTAGCAATTTTGAGTTTTCCTCGGTGAAACCCAGTTTTCCTCTGCAACAGCAACTGCGTTTTGCTGTCAGAAAACCTAGGTTTCCTCCAAATGTGGGTACATACAAAGCTCAGCACCCAATGAATTTCTGCAGCCAAAAACAAGTTTACTTTAGAAAAAGCTGTAGATGGCGATTATATTTTCTAATATAAATAACATTAGTAGGCTGGTAAAACCAAGGAAATGTGATTACCGCTGAATTTATTTCCCGATATCCCGGGCTTAGATTATAAAATCCCGGATTCCCGAGCCTGAAATATTCCCATCCCGGCATCCAGAAAAAGGTCCGGTGCCCTCATTGGATGCTGAGCTTTGATTATGTATTTTTTGGAAGGAAACTCATATGTCCTGTAGCAATGTCGAATTTAGTCCATGAAACCTATGTTTTGCTGAGGAAAACCGGATTTCTTCGTATTTTGGTTAAATAAATGACCATTCACCAAAACTATCAGAATAAAACATGAAACGGTTAAAATGGGTCGACGAAAATATCCAGTTTTCAGACCCAATCTCCAGCTGAAAATTTTCAAATCTCCAGTTTTCAGCTGAAAAGTTTATCACATGTAGAACCGATTGAATAAATCTGTCCCCACCGTAAGTTTGTGACGTGTATATCTTTTGTCAGCTTCTGTGTTAAAGAAAAAACAATGTCATCAAATGTAGAAGGAAACACACAAGACATTGTGTACATTCATGCACAATGTAGAATTTTGTCATCTTTTTACAAAGGAACTGTCAGTTATTGATAAAGAAGGAGACAATGATTCTGTCACAGCATCAGTGTATCTGATTGGTCAAGAAGGTCGGGTAGGGACACTTTTATTGAAAATCAACCCTATGTTAATATGGAAAATGAATTCTCTCAAACCGACTTAAAAAAACGCTTTTTCGTGTTAATTTAAGTTGAAAATATGTGTACCATGTACTACGAATTTTATTTGGGTACACGCTTAACCCATACTCCTATATCGAAGGTCAAAGGTACTAGATCGAATATGATCAGTACGGTTGTACAAATATGTAATAATAACGAAAAATTATTCTAACACAAAAAATAATATTCAGAGGACATTGCCGGACACGAGACCGATATTTTCCGTGTGTAACAATATTAAAACTATTGTTACAAATCTTATTGTTACACAGAATAATAACAATTTCGCATCTGGGGGTACTTTAAATTGATAATTGAAAAATGATGTAATAATTTCAATTATTGAAATTAATCAAATATATTCATTTTGGTGCCGATGATGTGACAACCATGCCTTGAGGGCATATTAACTCTATACCCCATAATGTAGAATGAGTTCATGAATATTCACCGTCTTATTTTCTGATCGTATTGGCATTCCTGGTGGAGGGCTACACAAGTGTTTGTGATTTCTTCGTCGGGGATAAATGTTCTCTTTTTCCGACTTAAGATTTTGCCGCGAATGCCGTAAAAAATAAATGTACAAAGTATTGCCAATATTTTTTAATGTGTATTTTGTATTACAATACTTTGCTGATTGAAATATTAAGATAAAAAGTATTTTCACCACAATTTATATCCGAGAATCTCCATTTCTCATTAAATGTTATAACCTTTTTTCTTAATTAACGAAATAGTTTTGTATCAATAATGTGTAACAATAACACTGAGTTTATTGTTACATCCAGGAAGTAGAACCGATTCAATAAATCTGTCCCCACCGTCAGCTTGTGACGGTAAATTCACAGTGACTTCGGTATTTAGTTATTTGTGACGTGTATATCTTTTGTCAGCTTCTGTGTTAAAGATCAAATGTTGAATGGAACAGACACAAGACCTTTTGTCATCTTTTTACAAAGGAACTGTCAATCATTGATATAGAGGCAATCAATGAATCAGCATTTGATTGGTCAAGAAGATCAGGAAGGGACATATTTATTGAATCGACCCTAACAGTTTCGTATCCGGCAATTTACTCCGAATATTATTTTTTGTGTAACAATATAATTGTTCGTTAGTATCACATACCTGTGTAACCGTATCCAGTGCTTATGTATTTAAAATGGAGCTCCGAAAATGACATGGTAAAACTAGGATCTCACTTATCCAGGATTCGTGCTAAAATATGCCGAACCGGCGTTCCTTAGCAAAGGTCTTACCGCCTTCCTGTATAATTTGCTGTAGAAAATTAATTATCTGACTCGCTGTAGCTGAATCACACTTATAATTTCTAAATCTTTTAGCATTTTAACGATTGTTTATCTTGTCCCTTTGTCTGTATTTTCTTGTTAACTTAATGTGAGATTTGTCTGATGAAATGGACATTGTGTAAGCATATACATATACTTATTATTGTTATATGACGTCCCATGTATGAGAAGAGAAAATTAGAAGTCTCTACCAACTTTATTTTGGTAATTGACATGTCTTTAGTTGCATGTAGTTTATACAGTCATTTTTTGAATAGAACAAAAAAAAAAAAAAAAAAAAAAAAAAAAAAAAAACTGTCCCAAAAGTTGCTTAGTCAGGGATTTGTTCAGCCTTTGTTGCTTTCATCCCTTCAGAAATTTTATAGCCGTCACCATGATATCATTGACAGAAATGACGTGTCTGTTTCCCAAATGAAAACGGACATTTTCAGATGGATTTCACGTCTTCGCGGATTTGACATAACCGGTTTTGACTCAACCCTGGATTGACTCACTGATAGTGTGACGGGTGCTGCTAGCGGAGCAGGACATGCTTACCCTTCCGGAGCACCTGATGAGTGCCTTAGTTTTTAATGTCGTCTTTTTATTTCCGTGCATTGTAGCTGCCTCACGTCCTTGTTTTGTCTTTGTTTTTCTCTATTGCCGTTTTTGCCATGTCTTCGGATTTCGATTTTTGTAGTCTTCGCTTCCCTTGTTCCTTCGGTATTCTACTACCGTTGTTTTTCACCCAACTGCGGTCATTTGTCATTGCCTTTTCTTAAAGTGCAGAAACAAGTACGAGTGAGTCCATTTTTAAAATTTTTTGGGGGGTTTCTACAGTTCTATTTTGACACAAGACATTTGTGTTTATATGAAATTTTAAAAAAATTACATTTCAGTGACGATTACCAATCACTTTATAAATTCGTTGTCAGAAAGTGTTTGCATATTATTTCACTAGCTAAATCTTGACAGATTTTCCAATGCATAAGATCTCCGCTATGATCTGGTAAAGGTTAATAAGAATTATAGCTGTTTGCACAAAAACATTTTAAGGAAGTGTTAAAAGCAAATTCAAACGAGAAATAAATACCAAATGATGATCGTGTCCTTGGTAGAGACTATGTAACATAAAAATATAAATATTGAGAAAATTAGACAGAAGTAAGGTCAACTCAAAATTTCGCCAAGAACTATAACTCTTTCCACTTATAATGGGAAAAGGGGGGATTAAAAATACATCGTATTTCTAGTTAAAAAAAATCAAAATTTTCATTAATTGGAGACAGAAAAAGTTGGAAAACTTCTATTTATGAACCTTTATAACAAAAAGGCGGTAGGAAAGAAAATGTAAAATGTGTTGACGTCAACTCAAAAAAATTGTGAATTTTGACGCTTCGACCACTGACTTTAAAAGAAGATAAAATAAGAAATTCTTGCTCGATCGTCAAGATTTTTGTTGTTTTAAAAAGATCAAAAGTCCGGGCATATTTGTGTCGATTTACTTTTCCCTATTTGAATCTCGATCTGGCAGCATTTATCTAGTACATAAAAATTAGGGCAAAACAGACTTTCCTTGCGTGTCGAAAATACTACATGTTGTAATGAAGTAAATAAATTTTGTACTTAAAATTTGCACATCCACACAGTTTCTACATGAATAAACACATAAACATAAGGCGTAAACAATTATTAATTTTCACGAAACAGTTTTGATAAATATAGGAAAAATTGTTGTTTAATAGACTAGCTAAATTTCGGAAAAATTCCAGTAACGTTGTCATTATTTTTTTTTATAATATCGGACTGTGATTTCACTACAATTTCATATAAATTATAAAGAATTTCAAAAAGATTTTTTTATTGGTAAGAAGCTGAGATCGTCAGCTTTAAATTGATACCAAGTTTAATATTTTCGCATTCAAAATACACATTTTTACGTCACTTTTAATGCATCTCAGAAGTACAAAAATGCTTCACCGGTACCTGGTACCGGTGTGAACGGGAAGGAGTTAAAGTTCAATATAAACCAAAATAATCGAAGAATCAGTTACTATTTGCTCACAAACAACAAAGCAACATCCATCATTGCTATTTATTACATATTTTAAAAGGTGAAGATAAAATGGAAGAGGTATAATTCGTTTGAGATTATACTTTTGCAAATAAAAATATGTGAAACATTAAATATGCCAAGTGGGACATTCGTGTCTGGATTTCACAGAATTTACATGCATTGAAAGTAAACAAGCCAGGACATACTTGGCATAAATTGTATTTTTCTTCTAAATAGCTAACATTTTACCTTTTGATATCAACAAGACAAGTGGTAATAAAGTAAACGGATATCAAAAGATATTAAGCTTTCCAATATTTGACTTATTTAGACATTACATGTCAAGCAAAAACCGTTACAGACATAGACATAAATTTACAAGTTAACACGTTTAAATGTCTTTGCTACAAAGAACATATGCAATACACAATCGTTTGCTAGATCAACCAGTAAACCAAAAAAGAATTATAACAGAACAAAATTGGCCATTATTAACATATCTTGTGCGGACACAAAATTTGGAAATAACATAAAATATTCAATTATGCAAAAGAGTATAAAGACATTTAGACCTCACTATCAACCCGATGGACATAACTCCGACGTGTACATGTTAACGTGAACTCTTGAAGAGTTGAGACTGAGTGTCTGTTAATATTAGGATCGATAAAAATATTGGCTTTATGACGAAATCGAAAGTGTGAACTGCAAGTTTGTTAATTGGCAAAGAATACAAATGTACTTACCATGATTATCATTTTGTTCGATTTGTGAATTATATGCAGAGATATATATTAGTAATTAATTATATTTCTCTGGTTTTATGTTACTTTCTGTACGGAAGAGTCATTGTTTCGGAAATTAAAGTAAAGAAAACATAAATCTAATTATTTTTTAATTTTTATTCTGAAGAAACGTGACAAAGAGCGGGTCTACAAAAAAAAAAGCATGCATATCATTTGAAAATTTTCGCGATACTCACAAATCAGGAATGATAAAAAATGAAGAAATAAATAATAAAAAAAATAAGTAAAATTAAGTAAAAAAATGAACATAAACAAATCTTCACACAAAATATAAATGAAATCTATAGGATCAACAATTAAAATATAAATAAAATAAATACATAAAAAATTAACATATGGATTAAATAAATAAAAATATTTACTTTTGTTCTAAATGACTTGTCTGTGTTGTAAAAGTCTTACCAGTGTTGAGTAAACGCCGATCAGTCGATCTAAACGCTACTTGTGTTGTAAAAGACTGATATCTGTTGAGAGTGTCTGTTTAGTGTTGAATCAACACTGATCAGTCGTTCACAACACTTCCTGAGAATGTCTGTCCGATGTTGAGTCAACGCTGGTCAGTCATTTTCAACATGGATCAGTCTTTAACGACACAGGTAGCGTTGAAAATGACTGATCAGCGTTGACTCAACACCGAATAGACACTCTCAACAAAAATCAGTCATTTACAACAGAGGTAAAGTCTGAGATTGACTGAAATGAGTTGGCCCAACTCTGATCAGTCATTTTCAGTCAAAACTAGTGTTGAAGAAGACTGATCAGCGTTGAATCATCTCAGCACAGTCATTCTCAACTCTGTTCAGACATTCTAAGTCAAAAAACGACTGACTCTGATAAAATCAGTCAAAATATTTGTCAATAATGTAGAGGAAAATCTACGTGGAATGTATTCAGCATAACAAACAAATGTAACTGTACAACGACTTAAGATGAATCAATAAACGTCGAATTGTTTGCATTTAAGTAACAAATAGAACTGCACAATGACTTCAGGTGAATCAAACAACTTGGAATGAATTCCACATTAGTAATACATGTAACTATACACTGAATAAGCGTGAATCAACCTAAAATGGTTTACACAAGAAGAATCAATAAACGTGGAAAGGTATACACATAGATAACAAATGTAACTGCACAATGACCACAAGTAAATCAACCTGGAATGGTTTGCACATAATTAACAAATGTAATTGTAATGGTACGAAGACTACAGAGGAATCAATCAACGTGGAATGGTTTACTCTTAAGTAACAAATGTAAGTGCAGAGTAACTACAGATTAATTATTCAACATGGAACGGTTTACACATATTTTTACACATTAGTAAAAAATGTAACTGCACAATGACTAGAGGAAAATCAACGTGCAGTGGTTTCAGTATAACTAACAAATGTAACTGTCCAAAGACTAAAGGTGAATCAATAAGGTCGAATTGTTTACAAATTAGTAACAAATGCAACTATACAGTGACTACAGGTGAATCAACGTAAAATGGTTTACACAAAAGTAAAAATGTAACTGCACAATGACTACAGGTGAATCAATTAACATGGAATGGTTAACATATAAATAACAAGTTTAACTGCACACTCATTACAGGTGAATCAACCGGAAATGGTTAACAGTTAACACATAAGTACAAATGAAACTGTACAACGATTACAGAGGAATCAATAAACGTGGAGTGGTTTACTGTTTAGTAACAAATGTAACTGAACAATAACTACAGGTGAATCAATCAAGGTTGAATGGTTTACTCATACTTAACCAATGTAACTACAGAATGAAAATGGGTGAATCAAACAACGCGGAAGGGTAGACACATAAGTAGCATATGTTACTGCAAAATGACTAAATGACTACAGGTGAATCAACTTTGAATGGTTTGAACATAAGTAACAAATGCAACTGCAGAATGACAACAGGTGAATCAAACAACGTGGAATGTGTTTACACATGAGTAACAAATGTAACTACACAATGACTAAATGACTACGTGTGAATCAACATGGAACGGTTTACTCTTTAGTAACAAATGTAACTGCACAATGACTACAACTGAATCAATCAAAGTCGAATGGTTGACAATTCAGTAACAAATGTAACTGCACAATGACTACATGTGAATCAACTTGAAAGGTTTACACATAAGTAAAAAATGTAATTGTATAATGATTTAACGTGAATCAATCAACGTGGAATGGTTTACTCTTAGGTAACAAATGTAACTATACAAGGACTACAGGTGTATCAATCAATGTTGAATGGTTTACACTTAAGTAACAAATGTAACTGTACAATGACTACAGGTGAATCAATTAACGAACATTGGTTTAAACATAAGTAACAAATGGTACCTCACAATGACTACAGGTGAATCAATCAATGCGGATTTGTTTAAACATAAGTAACATATGAAACTGCACAATGACTAGAGGAAAATCAACGTGGAATGGTTTCAGAATAACTAACAACTGTAACTGTCCAATGAGTAAAGGTGAAACAATAAGGTCGAATAGTTTACACTTAAGTAAGAAATGTAACTGCACAATGACTACAGGTGAATAAAACAACTTGGAATAGCTTAAACATTAGCAACAAATGCAAAAATACAGTAACAACAGGTGCTTCAACGTAAAATGGTTTACACAAAAGTAAAAGATGTAACTGCACAATGACTACAGGTGAATCAATAAACGTGGAATGGTTAACACATAAATAACAAATGTAGCAGCACACTGACTACAGGTGAATTAACTTGGAATGGTTCACAGATAAGTACAAATGTAACTGCACAATGATTACTGAGGAATCAATCAACGTGGAGTGATTTACTTTTCAGTAAAAAAATGAATTGCACAGTAACTACAGGTGAATCAATCAACGTGAAATGGTTTACACATAAGTAACAAATGAAACTTCAAAATGACTAGAGGGGAATCAAACAACGTCAAATGGTTTACTGATAAGTAACAAATGTAACTACAGATTGGAAATAGGTGAATCAAACAACGTGGAATGGTTTATACATGAGTGGCATATGTTACTGCACAATGACTAAAAGACTACAGGTGAATCAGCGTGGATTGCTTACACATAAGTAAGAAATGTAACTGCACAATGACTATAGGCGAATCAATCAACATGGAACGGTTTACACACAAGTAACAAATGTAATTGATCCATGACTACAGATCAACCCATCAACGAGGAATGGTCTACACATAAGTAGCAAATATAACTGCACAATGACTACAGGTGCATCGATCAACATGGAATGGTTTACACACAAGTATCAAATGTAACTGCTCCATGAATACATATGAACCATCAACGTGGAATGGTTTACTTTTCAGTAAAAAAATTAACTGCACAATGATTACAGAGGAATCAATCAACGTGGAATGGTTTTCTTTTCAGTAAAAAAATTAACTGCACAATAAGTACAGGTAAATCAATCAACGTTGAATGGCTTACACTTAAGCAACAAAATGAAAATGCCCAATGACTACAGATGAATTAATCAACGTGGAATGGCTTACACATAAGCAAGAAAATATAACTGCGCAATGACTACAGATGAATCAATCAACATGGAGCGGTTTACACACAAGTAACAAATATAACTGATCCATGACTACAGATCAACCCATCAACGAGGAATTGTTTACACATAAGTAACAAATATAAATGCACAATGACTACAGTTGATCCAATCAACATGAAATGGTTTACACATAAGTAACAAATATAACTGCACATTGACTACAGGTGAATCAATCAACGTGGAGTGGTTTACTTTGCAGTAAAAAAATTAACTGCACAATGATTACAGAGGAATTAATCAACGTGGAGTGGTTTACTTTTCAGTAAAAATTTAACTGCACAATGATTACAGAGGAATCAATCAACGTGGAGTGGTTTACTTTTCAGTAAAAAAATTAACTGCACAATAACTACAGGTGAATCAATCAACGTGGAATGGTTTACAAATAAGTAACAAATGAAACTTCAAAATGACTACAGGTGAATCAAACAACGTCAAATGGTTTACTGATAAGTAAGAAATGTAACTACAGAATGGACATAGGTGAATCAAACAACCTGGAATGGTTTACACATGAGTGGCATATGTTACTGCACAATGACTAAAAGACTACAGGTGAATCAACGTTAATTGGCTTACACATAAGTAAGAAATATAACTGCACAATGACTATCGGTGAATCAATCAACATGGAATGGTTTACACACAAGTAACAAATGAATTGATTCATGACTACATATGAACCCATCAACGTGGAATGGTTTACTTTTCGGTAAAAAATTTAACTGCACAATGATTACAGAGGAATCAATCAACATGAAATGGTTTTCACATCAGTAACAAATATAACTGCACATTGACTACAGGTGAATCAATCAACGTGGAGTGGTTTACTTTTCAGTAAAAAAAAATAACTGCACAATAAGTACAGGTGAATCAATCAACGTTGAATGGCTTACACTTAAGCAACAAAATGAAAATGCCCAATGACTACAGATGAATTAATCAACGTGGAATGGCTTACACATAAGCAAGAAAATATAACTGCGCAATGACTATAGGTGAATCAATAAACATGGAACGGTTTACACACAAGTGACAAATATAACTGATCCATGACTACAGATCAACCCATCAACGAGGAATTGTTAACACATAAGTAACAAATATAAATGCACAATGACTACAGTTGATCCAATCAACATGAAATGGTTTACACATAAGTAACAAATATAACTGCACATTGACTACAGGTGAATCAATCAACATGGAGTGGTTTACTTTTCAGTAAAAAAATTAACTGCACAATGATTTCAGAGGAATTAATCAACGTGGAGTGGTTTTACTTTTCAGTAAAAATTTAACTGCACAATGATTACAGAGGAATCAATCAATGTGGAGTGGTTTACTTTTCAGTAAAAAATTTAACTGCACAATAACTACAGGTGAATCAATCAACGTGGAATGGTTTACACATAAGTGACAAATGAAACTTCAAAATGACTACAGGTGAATCAAACAACGTCAAATGGTTTACTGATAAGTAACAAATGTAACTACAGAATGGAAATAGGTGAATCAAACAACGTGGAATGGTTTACACATGAGTGGCATATGTTACTGCACAATGACTAAAAGACTACAGGTGAATCAACGTGGATTGGCTTACACATAAGTAAGAAATATAACTGCACAATGACTATAGGTGAATCAATCAGCATGGAATGGTTTACACACAAGTAACAAATGAATTGATCCATGACTACATATGAACCCATCAACGTGGAATGGTTTACTTTTCAGTAAAAAATTTAACTGCCCAATGATTACAGAGGAATCAATCAACATGAAATGGTTTTTACATCAGTAACAAATATAACTGCACATTGACTACAGGTGAATCAATCAACGTGGAGTGGTTTACTTTTCAGTAAAAAAAAATAACTGCACAATGATTACAGAGGAATCAATCAACGTGGAGTGGTTTACTTTTCAGTAAAAAAAAATAACTGCACAATGACTACAGGTGAATCAATCAACGTTGAATAGCTTGCACTTAAGTAACAAAATGAAACTGCCCAATGACTACAGGTGAATCAATCAACGTGGAATGGTTGACACATCAGAAAAAAAATTAATGCAAAATGATTACAGAGGAATCAATCAACGTGGAGTGGTTTACTTTTCAGTAAAAAAAAATAACTGCACAATAACTACAGGTGAATCAATCAACGTTGAATGGCTTACACTTCAGTAACAAAATGAAACTGCCCAATGACTACAGGTGGATCAATCAACGTGGAATGGTTTACTCTTAAGTAACAAATGGAACTGCACAATTACTACAGGTGAATCAATCAACGTTGAATAACTTACACTTAAGTAAGAAATGTAACTGCACAATGACTTAAGGTGAATCAATCAAAGTGAAATTGTTTACTCTTCAGTAAAAATGTAACTGCATAATGACTACAGAAGAATCAATCAACGTTGAATGGTTTACACTTAAGTAACAAATATAACTGCACAATGACTACAAGTGAATCAATCAACGTTGAATGGCTTACACTTAAGTAACAAATGTAACTGTACAATGACTAAAGGTGAATCAATCAACGTGAAATGGTTTACTCTTTAGTATCAAATGTAACTGTACAATAACTACAGAAGAATCAATCAACGTTGAATGGTTTACACATAGGTAAAAAATGTAACTGCACAATGACTAAAGGTTAATCAATCAACATGGAATGATTTACATTAGAAACGAATTAATTTATCAGTATCAGCTTTTCAAATATCAAGATAATGTTTAATGCAACCCAATTGAACAAAGCTTAATTTGTAACTTCCCAAAAGTCTCCATCAAGAGAGGACAAACCATGCGTTAATGCTCATATTTTATATCTCGAAAATTAAAGACAGAACATAACAACCTCCACACAAACAAAAACTCCTCATTTTCAGAAAGTTTTATGTGTTTAGGAATACGTTTAAAATGTATTTTACATAGTTTATAATATTTTTAAGAACAATAATAAAATACCGAAGGAAATATTACAAAAATCAAAGTCCGGACACATGACAAAAACAAAAAAAGAACGGAGACAAAACTAGGACATGAGACAAACACAGGGCACTGAAATAAAAATACAACCAAAACGAAGCCACTTTTAGTATCCACTCCTGAGAAACCGGAAGTGAGCCAGAAGGATAGGCATGTCTTCCTCTTTTAGCGCACCCGTTTCACGATCAGTGAGTCAATAAAGGGTTCAATCAAAACATCGAACACGTTTTGATCCTACACATGTTTAGCAATGAACTTGTTTTAGAAATTATAACGTGAGCTGGAATCCATTACCGTGAATCCAACTTCCGATCAAGACCTTCTATAGTTTAAAATATAGTTGAGCTGTCTTATACAAGCTTTTACAAGCCAGTAATATATTCGTCTGTTGTGTCAATATTGGGATATGATAAAAGGAGTAATATTTCAAACGCATAAGCATCTGCTAGATTCACAAGCAAAATTCAAGCATAGCATATTTCCCTTTCTTGATCAAATGATGGTGCGTCCTTTGAAAATGTTTCAAGAGACAACTAATTGGTCCTCGGTGCAGTTGATATCAAACCGTTTGGAAAATTAAAAAATAGCATGTTAAATCATCAAGTCAGGTGTTAAAGGCAAGTCTATCACAGAGTTGATAATGCTTTTTTATAAAATCAATTATTTGTCACGTTTTGTTTAATACCCATAAATCAGATGTTTGACCGTTATAATGTATTGACAAAGAATATAATGTAGTATCAGCTTGAAACAAAATAGAGAAGAATTACCATGTATACAAAAATAATCAAAGTTCAATGAGCACAGTTTGTTTTTATTTTTTAAGGAATTTATCGACATTAACCAATAATAATAACAGAATATGGTGTAAATGTATACAGACAAATAGATGGTGAAGTTGGTTCTATTGTTTTTCCTTATAATAAAGTATTAATGAATCTTTTAACGAGGCGCCTGATCATGTATCATAATAAATTTAAGACAACCGCAAGCACTTAGGGTTTAGTATGAGATATGGGAGTTTTGTTTTTTTTTTTGCATTTTGAAACCGTTGGGCCGATACCATCAGTCCCCGAGGGTATTTACCAGCCTAATACTCAAACTTTCTGGCAAGAAAAAAAAAAAAAAAAACTCGCGTTTTATAGGAATTCACTGTACTTATCAAAATCTCAATCCCTTAAAAAACTGATCATTCATTTCATTCGATATTTTTTGTAATTTGTTCTTCTTTTTTGACTCCTTTTGGATAATGACTTTCCTTTAAATACATTTTCAGTATTTTCATTTTTAAACACGTGTACTGTATAACGAAAATTTCCGTTTATTATACTATTTGGGAATTTGTTGTTTTTGCTTGTGGACCAGATATCCCTAGGGTATTCACCAGCCCAAAAATCAGACCTGATAGACATAAAAAAATTACCTCGCCTTTAATAGAAATTTACTGACGCTTCTTTTCATGTAGTACACAGGTTGATTAAGCACCCTATTCGATATTTTTAGTAATGGGTACTTTTTTTCACTACTTTGAATGATTGCTTTCTATATCACTTGATTCTTATGCCGCGATGAGATGAGAGGCTACTCTTTAGCAAACGTAAACTGCATAACGAAATGTACTGATTATTATGCAATTTGGGTACTTATTGTAATTTATAACCATTGGGCCGATGCAAATGCTAGTGGACCAGAGGTCCCAGAGGGTAATCACCAGAGCACACTGTTAAACGAAAAGGTCAAGACTTTTTACAGGCATTTGAAAAGAATAGTCGCTTAAACTATGTTTATTTTTATTAAATTTACATAAAAATGGGATTAATCTATTCCTCTGTTAACAAAAACACTTATATCTCTCTTGAAAATAATACACGTTAATACCAACATTATGTGAACGGTGAAACAGGGTGTATTTTTTACCTAATTTACGAAAGGCAAATGTAGGATAAGAGCACTTTATTGCCATCAGACTACATTAAGTTGTATCAAAATTCTAAAAAACACACTAAATTTTCGCAAAAGTTTAGATTTTTGTTTATTTTTTGTACAAGTAGAGATATTTCTTTTTTGAGATATATCAATTGTCCAAAAAGTTAAGATTTCGTATAAAAATTAAATACTCCTCTTGTTTTTTGCACCCTGATGAAGGATATAGACCAACGAAGAGAAAGAAAAGAATTAAGTCTGTTAAGATGCTTGTGTAATATTTGTTAGGAAAAGTCTTGTCTATTCCTTGCTCATATCTGAAAATAATCCCTTTACTTAGTCATTTACCTTTTTACATTGCTGTAATGTCTCGGCTAAAACGGAAAGGATTGATACAAATCCGGACATGTAGAATCTAAAGTAAACACAACCCATACCTTCAGACTCCCTTGTACTCCATGGAAGTTATTGAAATGGTTACCGTTGGGATGTTTTAAACCTTATAGACTAACTTTATCTAGGATATTTTGATACTATAAATCATCATGTATTGTTCAAAATTACTTACTTTTTACATAACATGAATCCAAGTAATGCGTTTATAATACCTGCAAAAACAATTTAAGTGTTAGTCTTCCAGAAAAAAAAACGAAACACATATCCGTATCGGTTTAACCTGATTAATGGTGAATGAAAAGATTTGGAGAAGATGCACATGAGAAAAAGTCTCTACGTATGTATTGTATAACAAGCAAACGAACTACTCTTTTATTGTTGTTCTTCATCTTGAAGTCGAAATGATGTCTTCAACAACGAGCTTTGCTCAAACCTTATAGTCAGAGTAAGTTCAAGACGGCCCCTAGCACCGGTTTGAGCGGAATTCTTTGCTAATCGTCGAACAGCGTAACATCCATTTTTTTCACGTCATTGGTGGGAATTTTTCAACAAACATAATTAAACTTGCGAATCGCTTTTACAATCACTATCATCCGTTGCCCTACAAAAGTACCACTGTCTTCAGCTAGTTACGATTACAACACACAGACAAACACAGGGCAATTCATCAAGTCGATTTTAAGAAAACTTGGCATTCTAAAATAGTGAGATGTGGGCACTTAAAACAGCTGGTCAGAATGACATTTCGAAATTACGAAAAATAAATGCCAAAATTTGAAAGTATGATAGTATATCCATATGAGAAAATCTCTCACGAATAAGTACACCATTAACCTTTCAACCTAGACTATTAAGCGTCCAGGAAAAATCAAAATTTGAAGTTAGGAGGGGGAGAACACGTGAAATAATTACAGCCCGTGGCCTAAAACGGATGTCTTAAAGGATGGGTTGCATTAAGGCCTTAAATCGGCCCACTGATTTGCTAAGAAATAAATTTAGTAAAAGCATAATCTATTTGATACCTTTCAACACTGGAACATTTGTAGTTTTTAACCATATGTGTATTTTTTTTTCAAAACATTGCTTCATTCCACTGAAATAAGCTCATTTCATATACTCCTCTATATGGAAATTAACATTAAGCCTATGGAAAAATAGTCAAACTGGGTATATCAAAACTGCATTTTGACCCTGCCTTGTATTCGGAACCAAGCTAATAATTTTACAAGAGATCACTTATTAAATAAGAACTGTTCATGCAAAATGCCAAGCTGGTTCCGCGCGCAAGTCATATGAAAAATTGAACAAAATGTATTTTTAAGTGAATATTCAGTGGATTTATTGTACTCTGTTCTGTTATCTGTCTTTATTATCAAAGTGTGTTTGATTTATATATGCAAATTATAGCTTTATACACACCAAAATTCTTAGTAAATGTGGTTCTGCTTTTATTCTATAGCTTGCATCGGCTTTTTTCTGACCGGGCGATTTGCCAAATAAGCTGAACAAGATCTGGTTTGATAAGTAGAGCATATTTATTTTGTGAAATTTTCCCGATATAAAAAAATGTTTTTGTGTATTTGAAACACTATATATGAGTCGTGGAATAATCAATCGCCCCACAGCATCATCTGTACATATGTAAAACATATTCCTAAGAAATTTGGTTATCTTTTGCTCAAGTTCTATGTATTTTCAGGCTTGTTTATTTCCAATGTAACCTTTATATATGATATTTTCGATTTTGTAACTGTCTTTTAAGCAGAAATTGTCTTCTTAGAAAAGGTTTCTCTCTCGATATGTTACAGGAGTCCTATTACCTTAAAATAGAGGTGACACTCGGACAGAAATTATGTCTTATATATGAATTTAACAATCGCCTGCTCCAGTTACAATATAACACATACACATGTACATGCATCTTTAGTTTTATATGCTTCATTTGTATAATTCATAGAAAACCTCTGAATATTTAACCAAAATAGTCTTTAATTACATCGAATAAAGCGAAAATTATTCACATTCAACAATGCATGTCTCAGTATTTGAATTAGTGGCAAAATTTTCGAAAATCAAAAACATATCTTAAAAGTAAAACTGATACTTATACCAATCAAGCGCTTAAAGTCGAAAAAATAGTTTTATGTAAGTCCATTAACGTGATTTTTTGTTTAAAATATAGAAATATATGTAGAAGTATACGAAAATATGTCGGAAAAGCACAAATTAATAGTAATATCCAGAAAATATCAGAAAATCTAATGGTATGGTACTCCATTTAACTCGAAAAATGAAGTTTTTGTGTAAATTTTTCCTACAAAGGGTTATCTGTATTAAGGTGAGACGTTACTAAATGAACGTCACGGTAAGAGTTACCTCCCTCCGATTGCGTTCGAACACAGTAGACGTAAAAAGGGTGACATGGCGAGATCAGCATTTCATTCAACAGGAAGGAAATAATGGGTTATCCTGTGGTAAAAAAATAATATTATGTCAAAATGTATAATTAGCGTTTGCGATGGCTTTCTACGTTGGTTATTATTAAAATAAATTACAGTTACAGGTACGGGAAAAGGTCAGTTACCACTTGAAACTTCTATTTGTACGTGTTAGTATTATGCAAAAACGGTTATTATTTCAGAAATTAGTTAGAAATCATTCTGGTCCAATTTCGTTCCTTTACAATTTTCTATCACATTTTTCTTTTTACATTACAGCATTTTTTCACGGTTTTTTTTTTTATGTGTTTTAAAAATATTAATAAAGAAAAACTTTTCTGCAGACGGAACATTGCAATATCGAAATGGAACTCATCCCGATCTTGTTTTTCTAACATTCAGTTGGAATATCCACCAATCCTCGACATGCTTTCTGAAAAATAGCGGTCCCGGTAAAGTTCGGAAATTTTATTTTGAATTTTAAAGTGTTTACCAAAGCATGGGCTGTTTGATTTTAAAGTGTTTACCAAACCATTGGCTGTTTCATTTGTCCTTGTCCATGTTTGAATACTAAGTGACTACAAAAGCTTCTCAAAATTTCACCTTGGTACTATTTGAGGGTTATAGAAGTAACACATACCATGGTTCTCAATTGGTTTTGTCTCAGAGTTAGAAAATGACAATAACCAATCAGTAACATAACAGATTTTTCAAAACATATGCTTCACTGACCGTGTTACGGGTGCTGTGTGCAGAGCAGGACATGCTTACCCTTCCGGAGCACCTGATGTCACTCTTGTTTATTGAGAGTTCACACTGTTAGTGCTTTAGTTTTGTGTGTTGTATATGTAATGTTCGTGTGTTTTGTGGGCATGTGGTGTCTTTGGTCTTCCGTCTTTTGGTGTTCTTGCTTTTGCCTTGTCTCTGGACTTTGATTTGTGTAATCTTGTGCTTTGTTCCTTCGGTATTCTACTGCCGTTGTTTTGGCATGAGGTGGGGGCTTGGATTTTCATCCGAGGCAGAATTTTTATTACCATTTTTTTCCGATAAACACTCTTATTGAGCAAGGCTTACTTTTTCTTATGGACATTGTGCATTATTGAATTTTTTAACGCAAAACTGAGGGCCAGATTTGTTTCTGCAGATCGACGGAACATAGCATTATTTTTTTTTAATTCCAGCCCCCTTTGGAAAATTAAATGGTCCGTCCCTTTAAAAAGTCTTGTCTGTAAATGGATTCGTATAATTGTTAGTCGAGTATTATGAAGATTGTATTTTTGGTCTATTTTTATATATAAATCCACAAAAACATGTATAATTGTAATATCTTTGTTTTCTTTATATGAATTCGAATAACATCGTAAGTCAATTTATATCTTACTGATATATAACACAGTTAGATGAAAAAACGAAAATAAATGGGATGCAGTTTTATCTATGTTTGTCCTTTGTATGTAGAAAGGAATCTTATCCACTAATATTGTCATTTACGAAATTTCTATATCCAAATAATTACAGCCGTGCTTTCTTGAAAGTGCGAATTTGCAGTAGTAAGCACAAGTGAGATAAAGTACAGATCGTGCATGAATGTTAAATTTGTGTTTAGTGCTTTTTCCGAAGAATGGCATCCGCCATTATATCAGAACAAAAGTGGCGATTTGTCGGCCTGGAATCATAATGATGTGGGACTGACTGGGGCGAGATGTCTGTCTTTGCATGAACTACGAAAGCGTATTGATGCCACTTGATGAAAAAAATATCTCGTATTTATGCGAGATGTCTGTCTTTGCATGAACTACGAAAGCGTATTGATGCCACTTGATGAAAAAAATATCTCGTATTTATGAGATAAGTATCTCAAGATTATGAATTATTATCTCATTATTAAGAAATAATATCTCATAATTATGAAATAATATTTTATAATTATGAGATACTTATCTCATAATGACATATTTTCTCATAATTACGAAATATTTTTTTTCTTCGTGTGGCATCAATACGCTTCCGTAATGTGCTAGCACATTTTAGGTCTGTTCCGCGTAATTGTATGGTATCGTACAAAGCAGAACTTCATAAATATCAAACCAATACTTTTTTTTTCCCATTATAAAGCAGAAATATTAGTAACTTGGTGTAAAACAAAAAACCTTCAATCACAGAAAAAATCACGAATTATTCACCAACAGATCCAGCCATTAAAAAACGAAGGTTACAGCCCGTTTTTTTGACATTTTTCTAGAAATTCTGCGCGAAATTTTAAAAGTTTAAAGGAAAATTTATACGGGGTTCAAATTCCTTGAATCCCTCTTCCGGATACGCAAATGAAATTATTTTTCAACAGTTACTGTGTAGAAAGCAATTCATCAATACAAGAGACCGATATTTTGACTCCCCTTTTTATGTATTGCGGCTTGATTGTATAAATAATATGAATAAGAAAAGTATCCCAAGATATATCAGTATTTAACAAAAAACAAATTAAGAAAATAAAATAGATGATTATCTATTAAGAAAAAAGATAAACAAACAGATTAATTCATTAAAGACATTTTAGTAATTTCACCAGGAATTCCAACAAATGAAGGATATTTGCACAATTCAGTGTTTGCCCTTTTCTGAAAGGGGAATTATTTTTATTGAAAAAAAAAACAGTTCTTTAACTGTTATTTTCAGTAAAATTATCTTGTCAAATGTAATAACCGTCTATTCCGGGATTTTACGTGGAATATTATCGTCATTTGCCTCCAATACAAAATGATCGGATATGAAATCTATGCGAAAACGTTACGTTATGCATTGTAACCTTACGTTTGGCATTTTTTACACCTCTTGCATAAGTCTGTGCTTACATAGAGAAAAAAGATGCTCCATGACATATGGTTTTCTATATATCAATGGATTCGAAATTTCGTCCTCTTCTTTGTGTTAGTTTTTGGACAATATGTAATCGCTGCATTTGTAAATATATCGAAAAACGTAACATTTTCAGGTGTGAAATTGCTATTTTTACGTTATGTCTTTTAAAAGTGGACCCCAAAGATCGCGTTTTCAATGTCAAATATCTTTCTTAAATGATCCATGACCCTTATTAAAAAGTTGATATTCTGATGTAAGTCATTAACATCTACTTGTGTGCAAATTTTCAGGAGAAAGTAAGACATAACCATTTAGTAACGTCTCACCTTAAACTGTATTATTTCATTTAAAAGAATAAATTGATAGACAAAAGAATTATATCATGGATAGAATAGCATCATTTGCATGTTATTTTAATATCAAGATGGGGTTCATTGTTGTTTTGGCAATGTGCCAATCTTTATTCTTTTCTTACTCTATTTTTTTTTTCTTTTGACGTGGGTGCTAGTAAAATTACGTGATCACGTGGCTTGCGAATGCGCGTTTTGATATTTTATTTTACAATCTTAAACTACATACATTGTAGGTTACATTGAAACACATTATATTAAAATTCCGGGTGGGCCGCAAAACGGCCTTATTGCAACCCATCCTTTTGCGCATTTTACTAATGCTGTGAGCGTGTTGATTTTTCAAACGCTTGGTAATCATTACAACAATCTTAGCGTTTTCTCATCAATTATTCAAAGTAACTTCGATATTAAGTCATTTGTTAGGACCTTTTGAAATTGGGACTTTAAGGATTTAACAAATATAATAAAGAAAATAACTATATAACTATATAAAGGGTTACTTTTAAAAATCTTAAATATATTTTGATTATGCCTTAAATGTCAAGCCCGATGACTTCACTTTCCCAATAGTCAACCTCCCTGTTCTTTATAGCAACATTGTAAAACCACCGGCATATGGAATTTACATCTCCAAACTCATTTTTTATTCAAAGGCATGTGGTCGATACATTGACAACCTTGATAGAAATCGTTCGCTTACAAATATATTACTGAAGCTAGGATACCAACAACTTGTAGTTATCACTACAGAAGTTTTAAGGTCGACATCACGATCTATTTGACCGCTATGGGATATAATTCCCATATGAAAACAGATATTTCTCTTTTACACTAGTTTGTCTTATTTTCTCTCTACAGGATTTGACTTTACTACCGGATTTGACAAGTAAAACACCGTGGGTGTCTTATAAAGAGCAGTAAATGCTTACTCCACCGGTGTACCTAATCTCACCAATGGTTTTTATTGGGTCCGTGTTGTTCATGTTTATATGTGTGCGTATTTCTTCATTTTTCTTCTCTGTGTCGGGCTCATGCTCTTTATTTTTCTTAGATATGGTGTACTTGTACATGAGATAATACCTCATGTGTACACTTTGTTCAATTACTATTATCTAAATTTATGTAAATTCTAAAACCAAAGGATTAACTCCCTCCATCGTAGTTTTGTCCTCAGCTATATTTGATATTACTACTTATTCGGATTTTGTTTGGTTTTATGCATTTTAAACATTTTATGAAATTATGGATTTCCTTTGTTTGGCTTCTAGTGGTGAGGAATTAATTTCCGAAATGGCCATACAGCTCATTAAAATTATTGCAGTTCGAGTTAATATATGTGTTTTGGTCTCATGTTCATTTACTCCATATCCTTTCGTGAAATATCATATTATGCTTTTCAAATTCACAGCTCGGGTTTGTTTAAGTTCATTCTTTTTAAATAATTTGAAAAGTTCTTTACATGTTGTAATTATATTAACTTTCTAGCGTGTGCTTTGAAATGCTTGAAATCCAAATTTACAAGATATATTACGTAAACTATATAATAATACTAAAAAGACACCTCAGGTTTCAGGTTGTATACAACAGTGTAGCATTACATGAAAATTCAATGAGCCTAATTAAAGGGCGTGCAACGACACGGTAATTCCTTTTTGACAGAAAATTTGCTTCAAGTTAAATTGTCTCCCTTTCTGCTTGGGAAGATATTAATGTCCCTGATTACTATGAAGACCTTACACAGAATAATCTTCCCTAATGCATATCTTTAATTGATATTTCTACAAATCTGTAACATATCATCAAAATTCAGTGATTTATTTCAGAAGACACGATTTGTGCTTGAACATGAAGTATATTGTAATGCTTCGGCCAAAATGCAGTATTATATCCCTTCAAAATTTCAAGTGGGAACCCTATTCTATATAACATCATGCACATCCTTCAATCGTGTAGCATTTCGGCAAAGTATTGTAAGCCGGAGGATATGAGTGGACAGTTACAAGAACTGTGGTTCAATGAGCCGAACACCAGATTCATCAAGATATGGGCATTAAAGCGATTAATCCATGATCACATCTAATGAAAAAGATAAGTTGTAAAATGTTTCCATGAAGTGAGTTTTCTGTATGAAGGAACACTGCTAAGGCTATAAACTTACAAATACTTCATATATAATGTCAGTTATATTATTGTAAGTGTGGCAGAGATTTGCCAAAGCTGTCAGCCTTCTTTCTTAAATAATTTGGATATGAATAGTAATTACTCTTCACACGCCGTTTTCATATTAGTGCCTTATTTTTTGACATTAGAAAAATAAATTTTATTCGAGGTAGTTTTTCTACAATTTGTGAATAAGATTTCGTAATTATTATAACCTTTTAAATGTTTGAGATATTTTTAATTTTTAAAATTACCATCTTTCTTTTTATCTTGAAATTGTATTTACGTTCGTCTCTAAAATGAACATTTACATCCTGTTTTGTTGAAACAAGCAGATGTATTAATTCCTTTCCTTTTGTGATAATAGTTATGAAAAGTTTCTCACGTTTAAGCCATATAAAATATTTACCCAAAATAACAACTTGTAGGCTACACCCATAATTTCTAAAGACTTATTTTTTCTGTTAGTAATATCAACCGTAAAAACGAATAAATTATAGTGAAAGGAAAAAGATGGCTAATATGTTTTTCTCTTCATTCAATATAAAATCATTCAGCTTTAAAACTTTTTTAAAATTTTAACATGTATTTGTCGGAGACGACTGTTTCACACCTATTAAATAGCAGACACATTAACCCGTTTTCTTTTAAAAAAAATGTTTATAAAAAGGTTTGTCGTCTTTTCATATGAATACTTCATGAATATAAATTATCTTCACTCTTCACAAGCCATCTGCAAGCTCTTTAAAATATGGTTATTATATTAACGATAGAGGTCTTTTATGCTAATATCAGTCTTGTTAATAAAAGATTCATTATAGAGAGACACGGGATGTATCGGTATTTTATCTTTATTGAAATATAAATGCATTCAGGAGGAAGTTTAAATTATTTTGATGTTTAAGCTATTTTGAAATTTGAAATTAATCTGAATACATTAAAATATATCAACATACATTTTAATGTATTTGAAGTACAGGTGTTTAATAATATGTTTTATAAAGAATTAAATTTGTAGTATAATTTCAATAATAGTTTTAACATGTGTGTATTAATTAATTTTCTTTTTAGTTCATCTGACTTTAGATAGCATGAGCTTATGATCGCATACGTCATGCGTCGTCCATTCATGCTAATTTATCATTGAAACATCTTTTCCTCTGAAACCAATGGTTCAGCTTGAACCAAACCTGAACACAATTGTCTTTAATTTATCCCATAAAACTTAACTATTTTATAAGTTACTGCCTTATCAAAGGTAAATATCAGCGTTGAACATTGTATAATGCACTACTCTTTGGGAAATACATTGACTTTTGTATTATACCAGTGAGGTAATTGGAAAAAAAACTTGGTCTAAAGAGTTTCTTTTGTCAATCCTGTCAAGGTTTGTTAATCTATGCTCCTACCTAATCAGAGATGTCCACCAACGGGAAACATATTTTAAAACGGGACCCTGTTAGGAATACATTCAAACGATACAGAACACACTTCCTGGTCTTAATTGTCAAACAAAGATAGTAATACTGTTCCCGCTATGTATTGAAGCTCCGCCTTTTTGTCTATGTCACGAAGAAGCTGAAGTAGGATGGCATGAACGCATGCAAGAGATGAACATTCGCAGTGTCTCTGGGAAATATTGTTCCTGTTTAATGAAGGTGAGTGCAGTTTGAATGTAAACAAACAATATGTAGCATATCATACGAAAGAAATCTACTGTATGGGCAAAAGAAAAACCACGCATGACTAGTCAGATGTAGTCAACAACGCTCGGTCACTGATCAGATGGTGATCCATGGCCATACATTCTCATGAAAATGACAAGAAAAATAATGATAATTAACAGGACACAAGTGATATAAAAAAACACATTTGGAGTCCAAGGCCCAGTCAGATTCTGAACCTAACATATGCCCATAGCTATCTTTTCCGGTGTGTGTGTGTGTATGGAAGGGGGGGGGTAGTTCCCACTACATTGTACTGATACTAACACATATAAGGACAGTGTGATATATCAAGTCATGCTTCAGAATATTATATTCAGTCATATTTCAAGTTATATGTACATGTTCAATCCTTTGTTTTTGCACATGTACAGTTGTAAATTCATGTGTGCCACATTTGATATATACTTATACTAGATTCTCATTATATTGTGGGTTCCGTTATATCGTGGTTTTAACTTTTATTTCAACCAACATTTTTACTACGACGCCATCGTTACTGCGTAGCTACGTCCACAATAATATGAGCTACCTGTATACATGTATAATTCCAAATCCAGCTTGCAGTGTACACATTGTAATCCGTTATGGGATCCGAAAGCAAGAGATGCCTAAGAGGTAGACAATAAAAAAAAAAAACATGTTTGGCTTTTGATCCAAAAAGGGATTAACACTGTACGATATGTTCCCGTTAGATTATTTTCAGGTGTATGCAAACCAATCGGCCTGTGGACAATTCAGACAATGACCACTCAGGATTTAGAACTTTGGACAATTTGAAATACATGTAACTGCAAGCCTGTCTGCCTCCAGGGATATGCTTCTGTAAATATACACTATCAACGGCAAACTGAAAATCACAACGGATAATCCAACCTTCAGCCCCTTTCTCGCACATTGATAGTACAATGTATAATTACGGAAGCAAACCCCTGTGGTCTGCCTGAAGCAACTCAATCATACTAATCTTTGACACTCCAGCAATGCAAAATTTGTCAAGCCACACAGGAAGCTTATCTAAATTTGAGGTAAATTCCTTTGATCTATGAAAATATTAAAAGATGCATTTATATTGTACTTCAGATGCGACAATTCTCAAAACTTAAGTTGACAGGTCTACATTTTCAAAAATATACACAGGATGTATTTAAATTTTAAATTAGGGTCAGACTAAAATTTGAAGTGAGTTGCCAGCCCTCCTTTGAGGTGTGATTAGACATATTCATCCACACTTATAGTAAATTAAAACTTAATTGCACCTTTATTTGGAAAAAGTTCCATATGGCACTCCTTGTTTGACTGAAAAAAAAAAAAAACAAAAAAATTGGTTAATGAACGTTCCGTTAGGACCCCTGCCCTATTTTGACCTCAAAATATGATTATTTTGAGGATTAGACGAAAATAAAAAAAATCCTAGATTGTTGTCCCCGCCTGCTCCTAAAAATATGAAAGCATTTTTCACTTAATTTGATAAAAAAATATGAAATGAAATTCACCCGCAAGCAGCCCCAACTACTGAGAAAAAAATGATTGGAATCTAGGAATTATTTTATCATGGCCTCAAATGTATGCCTTACTTTACCTGCTGATATTCAGAGGCTTCTTTTTTTATTATGACTTATCATCTAAATTATCATTATTGACCACAAACTCGTCTACATAATTTTTTATTCATATTTTTGTCCACAATGTCATTTATATTCAATGTTTTCATCAAACTTTTGCGGTCACAAAAAATGCAAAAGTTCAATGAAAACGGTGAATATAAACATGTACCTACGAAGGCTAACATTAAAGGACTACCAAAACATAGGTTCAATTTGTTTGAACGATAAAGGTTGAACTGTAGGTTTTGGTTAATTTAATGAGGAAAAGTTCAATTGATGGGAGTGAAGTTTCTTTACAAAGTGTCTGTATCACAAATAAAGATGGACATATTTCAGCAGACCCTGAGATATTACTGGATTGAAGCTTACTGAATTTGACATTAAATTAGACTTTTCAATCGCAGTGTGACGGGTGTCACATCTGAAACAGGTCATACCTTCCGGAGCACCGAATGATACTCCTGTTTTAAGGGGTTTTCAATGTTAGTGCCTTATTTTTTGACATTTGTTTAATGTATTGTTTGTTTCGTCTTCGTCATTCACGTTCTCTGTCTATATCATGTGTAAGTAATCCGTATATTGACATGCATTCTGGATATGCGATTTTTGGCTCTTGCTACGGTATTTATTTGTTTTTTTTCATAATTTTAGTTGTTAAACAAATGTATTATGTATCATGCAAGTAATCAGAAATAACAAGTTATCTTTACATAGTACTTTTCTCAGTAAATCAATCTAAGTTGCTATTTATTTACTGTACAATTGTTAATTTCCAATATTTGGGTTCTAGTGCTGCTGATGAGGACTTAATTTCGGAAATGGCAAAACAGCTCATCAAATTTGATTCCAGTTGGACTTAAAAAAAAAATTGTGTTATCGTCTCGTGTTCATTTAGGGATCGACCATTTAACTTGAAAGGCGGGAGTTTGTTTTTTTAAGAGTATTATTTTAAAGCTGATTTTATGTGAAAATTATTGCTTCAGCAAAAATGATGATTAAATAATATTCTGAAGGAGGCTCTAAAAAATAATGACAATTTCAACAACAAAAATATCTTATCGATACAAGTTAAAAGAATATTTTTTTTGGTGCGCTAAGCGGATAAATAACTTCTGTCCAGGAAAAAACTTACCCTCCCCGCCCTTCATGTTAAATGGTCAGTCCCTACTCCATACCGTCTCGTAAAGTGAACACCAACACCCGCATAAAAACCTTCATGAATTTTGAACTGAATGTAAAAACAAGGAAAATAGATGCGCTTCTGATTGAGTAATTATTATTGTAATAAAACATGTAAAACCAATATTGTTTATTATGCCTTTTTCAAAAGTTCAATACATTGCTTCTTACAATACTGATCTTACTAATTCACACTTGGCAAAAAGTGATATTGTTAACAGGTAAACTTTTATATATTGTAAAAAAAATCAGTATCACATTTTCAAATGTATCATTAATATTGTTCTTTTTTGCAGTTGTTGGCGTACATGTATAAGTAGGTATTGTATGGTACGACACTTTATGCATTTGTTTGTCCTGAGGACAACACTTCAGTGAATGCAGATTTAACATTCGAAAATTGTGTGTAGATTATAAGGAATGTCAGGATTAAAATGTACACTTAGTGGCAGGAAAAGCATATGTTGACCTTCTTATTTATGTGTACAACATTGACAATACATTTTTACATATAAATTAGGAATTTGAAATATGAGAAACATGTTTCCATCAATATTTACCCGTAATAGAATTATAATTAGAACATTGTATTACTCACTAATAAACAAGGATTTACAGAGAAGCCTTTCATAAAATAAAGATGGCATCATGCAGTAATACAAGGACAAAATGTAGCTGACTGGATAAATTGCCGAGAAGCTAGAAACTATAAAAACAATATTATACGATCATGTATCAATTTAAAAGCTTTATCAACATAGGAAACGACCGTACCAGTATCTTATTCAACTCATATAGTGATATGTTTTGTTAATGGAATATAAATGTACATGTACTTGATGTATATGATGTACAGTAAAGACAAACATCAATAAATAATGTTCACTTGAACGTCTTAGAGAAATAATTTTTTGCAGGAAATAAATTTTACATTTTCATTTTTTAATTTGTTGCTACAATGTACATGTATATGCTACAAAACATTAGTATTAAAATACAGGAATTCTGATTTGCAATGTGCTTTGTTGTGTACAGAAAATTGCCATAAATGAATATACAAGTTAAACAGGTTAGACTGTAAGTTTGATTTATGTATCAGTACTCATGAAGATTTCACGAATACACACGTAGAAGCCTTGCACAAGAAGCATAAGCCATTGCATATAATTATCCTTGTAGTTTGGTATGATTGCACTAGTACATGTAAATCGGCGCCCGTCTGTCTGATTTCAAGTTGCCAAATCTTTGATGTGTACTGTACATACATGTATGTACCAGTACTAAAGCAGGGACAGAAATAATATTTTATCATTGGATGCGTCTTTGATAGTCGAAAGGATGCTGATTACCTGAACAGAAAAACAATGTCACGTTGACCATTATTTCATGCACGAGTGACCCCGGTAAAGTTTATCCATATCTGAGATGCTACACATGGTAGAGCAAAAATAACATTTTGTCAGTCAATGTGTCTTTGATAGCCAAAAGGTTTGTGATAAGAATTAGATCACTTTTACCTATGTTTCATGCATAAGTGACTCTGGTTAAAGTTTGTGTTAATGTCTATATTTAAGGTAAAAGGTTCCTGATACAAATTAGGTCACTTCGACCTCAATTTCATGCATAGTTGACAAGGGTTAGAAATTCTGTTCCAGTCCTTATCTTAGATACTAGAGCAGGTATAGAAATAATATGTTGTCAGTCAATGTGACCCCCATTTCATGCATGAATGACTCTGGTTAATAATTTTGTTCGAGTCCATATCTTAGATAGTAGAGCAGGTCTAGAAATATAATTTTTTGTTAGTCAATGCATCTTTGATAGTGCCAGTGTCCTGATAAGAATTAGGTCACTTTGACCTATATATTCATGCATGAGTGAATCTGGTTAAAAACAATGATCGAATCCATATCTTATATACAGGAGCAGGTATTAAAATAGTATTTTGTCAGGCATGCATCTTTGATAGTCACAAGGTTCCTGATACGAATAAGGTCCCTTTGATCTATTTTTCATGCTTGAGTGACCCGAGTTAAAGTTTGTGTTTATTTCCATATTCAACATGTCCAACATACTAAACCAGATGTAGGAATTAAACTTTGTCAGCGGTTGTGTCTTTGATAGTCATAAAGATCTTGATAAGAATTATGTCACATTGACCTACAATGCATCGTTTAAAGTTTGCTTTAAACTCAACTCTGATTGATACTACATGTATAACAGGTAGAAAATTAAATTTTGTCAGTGCATGCGTTGCAAGCTTGTCAGTGTATGCCTCGTGAAAAGTCAACAAGTTCCAGATGATATGTACCCTAACTTATTAGAATTATATGTAAAGATTTTTTCCCTAATTTGCATGCATAGAAATGTATGGCTAGACTTAATAATAGCTCACACAAACAAAAAAGGTCATGCAGGCTGTCAAGCTATAGTTATCACTTGGTATCATGTCACCCCTTAGCTTTCACAGAGCATACTGAACCATGCAAATATTACAGGAATGAATAGGGGTCCTTTACAAAAACTGCTCAGTGGAATAACTTGAAAGAAGCTATGCGTGTTGTTACACAGAGGAAAACAGAAAACAACTACAATGGCTGACAATTACAACCACATGCCTCAGTTTGCCAGGGATGTACACAGGAAAAACATAAACAAGACAAAATACACATGTAAACGACGATAGGAACTCAGGACAACCGGACTTAGTACCGGCACTTGCTAAAGCCAGCGGTAGGGTTAAACTGATTTATGGGTACCCAAACCTCCCCTATCCCTCGCGTTTCCCTTGAGTACAAAACATAATCAAATAAAACCCAATGCAGGTAGACTAATAACTCCATTACCTCAATCTTGATAGGAGAGAAAATAATGAACGTAATTTTAAAAGACGGGTCAATGGGAGTTATCTGCACGTACATGAGGTCTATGGGATAGCTGGCAACAAAAATAATGAGGGGAAAGTATTGCTTTACAAATAATAATAATAATAATAATAGCGTAACAGCTTAGAGTGAAAATAAAATATAAAAAAGTGGTTTTCTTTACAAAGAAGGTAGGATTTAAAATGTTATAATAAAAAATAAAGGGCTATGCATAGCGCAGCGTGATATGACCACAGAATGACAGACCACTGAAATTTGAACAGGTGTAATTTAAAGCAAATGTTGACACAATAAAAAGCTTCACACAGTAATATGATGGACACAAATAAGCTTGATACAGTCATAAGCTGGACCCAAAATAGTGAAAATAAAGCTTACAATTTGAATAATCCAAAGAAAATATCTCATCAAAATATGATGAATAATAAAGGTTTCACATTTTTCTAATAATAGCAATTTTGGCCTCTTTGACCCCTATTGCCCGGAAACGGTAACAACTACGTCAAATCTGTTGACATACTTCTGAAACCTTGCATTGAGGTGAATCCAAAAAAACATCCAAATCTGATCTAAAATAAAAGATTTCACACTTTTCTAAAAATTAAAATTCTTGCCTCTTTGACCCATAAAAGCTCAGAAACGGAAAGAACTACGCCAAATCTGTTTGCATACCACTGAAACTTACAATGAGAGGAATCTAAAGAAAAAAATCCAATGGAAATCAAATGAAAAAAAAAAAAAATAGACAATCCGTTTGTTCGAAATTTTGGTCCCGTTAGGCCCCTCATAGCTAGAAAGGAAACAAGTTATCAAAAATCCGGTGGTGTAGAACTAGTTATTTGTTCATTAGGAATCTATTGCAAAATAAACTCCATTAAAATCGTACTACAAAAAATAAATTAAATTTTTGAAATTCGCCCATTCTAGCCCTATTTATCTCATGAACGGTACATGCGATGTGAAATCCGTTGGCATACCTAAGATTGGAAATTTTGTAAGGAGAACAATGAAAGAATCCCCGTCAATATGTGAAAACACCGATTTTAACCACTTTTGGCCCCTTTTTCTGAAACGCGCAAGGGCCAGGAACATAAAATCATGACCACAGCCTAAGCATGTTCCAAGAAACATCATACTAAAATTCAAAAATGATCAATTCACTGGAACAAAAGTTATGCTGTCCACAGAGACGAAAATATCCATTTTTACGCCTTTTTGGCCCCTTTTTCTAAATCAAGTGGAGACATAAGCCCGAAATTAGAACTCAGACTTGACTTTTTACCAAGAAACCTCATACTGAAATTTGAAGATGTTCCGTCCACTAGAAACTGAGTTATGATGACCAGAGACGCTGCCGACGCCGACGGCTGTTTAGAAAGACCACATTTTTACTTGGCCTTGACAGTAATTTTCGTCACGTATAGCCCCCCCCCCCCCCCCTGTATACAATAGGCAGAGGCAATGAATGACATTTTATCTTCAGTATATATACAAAAATATCGTAGTTGCATAAAATATAAGAAATTTTTGCTGTAACCGTGATTCAATGAGTAACCTCTCATCAGCAGCATTAGAATAAAAAATAAGGAAGCCATAATGCAAAAGTATTAAAATAAAGTAATCATTAGCAAATATATCAAAATAGGAGGCCAAATCCGGTACCAAGGACATCTACCAAGTGCAATAAACGGTATGAAGCCTTTTTATTTTTATGAGGTTAGAATTTTGATAAAATCGGCAAATTTCTATAAAAATCAAGGTTAATGTTTCGAGTCAAATTCTGATTATTGTGAGGGCTTGTATGATTGCTTGTTCTTATTATTGTATATTGTGTTGGTTCGGTTGATGTTGTATATTGCACACTTCATCAATTTTGGAAAAGAAAACATTTACTCCTTTAACATACATCTTGAAACTGACAATTATGCAAATATTGCAATTTACTTACACGACAGACTGTCAAATTTTGAAAATCGCCTCGTGTAAGATTTGCCAAAACTGTCAAAGATCAAAGGAAAAAAATAAAAGGTAAAAGGAATTTACATCAGACTTGGCTAAGCTTCGCACAAGTCTCACGCGGACCGTATGAGACTTTTGACAGGAATGACACCGCTGGACTCTGTTACTTATATTAGTCCCAGGTAAGTCTTTTGAGAAGAATTCTTTGGTCACTTGTGACTGGGGTTCCAGGCTACTTTTTGTCAATTTTTGTCAATTTTCTGCAATATTACCATTAACCCTACATGAAAAAAAGATTCTTTAGAAAGAGAGATGCAACAACAGAAACAACCTATGTTTTTTTATAAACGTGGAAATAAGTCTTGGTTGTCTTGCATTGAGAGACATCCCTTTTTCCGCGCGGATTTTAATCTACAGTGGACCATAGTATCATAACGGGTCACGAGATTGACAATTCTTGGTAAAATGTTCCATTTAAAAATCGATCACACTGTAAAATTTCTATTCGAAGCCAGAGGAACGTGAAGGTCAGTCAAGTACATGTTGCAAACGTAACATATGCTTACGTTCTTTACACTCTATCATTTTCTGTGTACGATTTATTGCACATCAAACGTTCATTGTATTCCTAATTTGTCACTTAGTGACTGAAGAATAACAGTTTTCATACACATGGCACTTTTCTCTTTCTAACAAAGTTGAAATTAAATGAATTGAGCATATGTATATTGGGGAACTGCTCAGAAAAGTCTTCTCGTTTTGAAAATAGACAATTTGCAGTCATGCGATTAATTCCTGGGGGTTCGAAGTTGTTTTAGTTTGTAACAACGGCAGTAGAATACCGAAGGAACAAGGGAAGCGATGACTACAAAAATCGAAGTCCAAAGACATGGCAGAAACGGTAACAGATAAAAACAAAGACAAAACAAGGACGTGAGACAGCTACAATGCACGGAAATAAAAAGATAACATTAAGAACTAAGGCACTCATAGTGTGAACTCCCATGAAAACCGGGAGTGACATCAGGTGCTCCGGAAGGGTTAGCATGTCCTGCTCCACTAGCGACAGGACAAATCTGGCGAAAGTGTTGACCACAGTAGAAACACCCAAAAATGTTAGAAATATATGGGGTTTGCAATATTCTGATAATTTTAGTAAATTTGTCTCTATATTCCAATATTTTAGAACAAGATTTCACTGAACAGCCTTAACATACCCGCGAAGGCGTATATGCACTGACGTATCGCAAAGGTGCTCATAAGGAGTAGCGTACATTATGTCTAAAAGAACTTGGCATCAATTTGCCATAAGTTTAACAAATGCAATAAAAAGTGTCATTTTTATTAGAAATTGCGTATATGAATAGCAGATGTTGTCAGGGTAAGACCAATGAAATGCATGAGCAAACCAGCACAACCAAAAAAGTTATCTTTATCACCCTCATCATACCTCAAATCAAAACGTGGAGGGCTATGGATTCTTGTCTTGAAGATTCATGATTTCTTTTGAAAAAAAATATGTACTGAAAACGAGAAGTTAACATGGCTCCGCGTTTTCGTAATATTTTTCCAATATGCTAGCTCCACGTTTTAGTCAGAGAGTTTATACAGGATTTTTTTTAGAATTGGAATCACAGGCTTATTTTCTGAACTCATAAATTATTTGGTGTAACCATTTTTCTGTATTTATTTTGTTTTGACTGGGTGCTTGTCATTTTTTGCAATATGTATATTAAACTTGACCTTTAACAAACAAAAGTTAGAACCAAAAAGGTTCTGGACAGTGATTTTTTAAATGTCATTCACTGTTCGCTGTTCAGGACTGTAACAGTTACAAACAGTAAATGACGGTCTATACTACTACTGTCTTGCACTGTCTCGGTTTGTTACAGTACATGTCAGTTTTGACAGTATTTGGTATTGCTGTCAAGCACTGTCCCGGGTTGTTACAGTACATGTCAGTTTTGACAGTATTTGGTATTACTGTCATGCACTGTCCTTGACTGTAACAGTGCATGACAGTTAGTCACAGTATGCGAAATAGCAGTGTTGCACTGTGGCGGATTGTGACAGTGCAACTCGGTTAATAACAGTATTTTTTACATATATGTATATGTTGATTCCTTTTATCTATAATCATCTAAATTTTTCAAATCAATCTATTGATACAGTTAAATTGTACAAGTGTTCATAGGTATTTAATCTTTTTTATTCATATAGAAAAAAGTAAACTATATTTATCGTAGCTTAAAAATGTTTTTGGTCTTAGAAATATCTCCATTCGTATGTTATTTGCTCATGCAAAAGGAAAGTGTAAGAATCGGGTTTATTCATTAAACTTGTCAGTGCCATAAATATATTTATATATGATATTTGATTGCTTTTAGGGGACGCCCTTTTGAATTTTCAAGTGTAGTGTTTTTTTGCGATTTTGCCTGGAAAAAAATGTTCATTTTCGTAAGAATGCCGAAAATTGTTTATTCACATCAAATATCACATCAAAATATTTTTTTTGCATAGAAAATTGATTCTTTAGTTCTTCAAATTATAATTAAATTCGACTTAAATTCCTCTTTTTGAAGTAATTGTTTGATATTAAATTGATTTAGTTTATTTATATATTTTTATGTAAATTTATGAAGTCTACAGGAAATCAAAAATGCAACTCAAGTCCAACAAAACACAATGAATATGTAATTCGTCAATACACAGATAAATTATGTTTATACATGCAATACAATAAGTCCATGGGCTTGAATGACCTTCCTGCACCCCAACCTTCCGAACCCCACCCATTTTTTTAAGTCTGCATACATCTCCTCTTCAAAAATAAAATATGTTAACACGAGCATACCCTGCACACACTTGTGGATTTTGGCCAATTTTAAGACTCACCTTCGAAATGTTGGAAAATTTCATTTTCTGTTCAAGTTTTTCTTTCAGTTGCTTCAAAATGTTCACCAAATGTGTTAACAATTCCTATGCCTAATACGTTCCATAGCGCACTTAAACGTACCCCTACCCCAATGAAATATTGACGGAAAAACTGATATTTTCATTGAAATTGAAGCTTGATGGTCTAGATAACCCGACCTGCATCTGAATTCCCGATTCTGAAACTTGTTTTTATATCTTCAATAAAAAACATGTTAAGACGATGCTAACATATTTTCAATTACAAAAAAAAAATATTTGCAAAAAGACCAAATACATGGACCTTCGAATAATTTCGTTTTTGATTAAGTTTTGTCTTTCGTTTGCCTATTTTTTTTTTCATTACAATATCATTTAAAATGGGTATCAAATGAAAGCTTATTATATTTGCTTTTCAACCCTTACAAATAATGGCTGCTTTTAGGTAACATAAATATCATACATCAATAAAACTAACCACTACCCCAACAAATTTACTCTAAAATTGTCATTTTTTATCGGTCTATTTTCGCATAGAAATAACCAGAACAAGCTAAATGCGTGTTGTATATGACAATGTTGCATTAATAACATATGACAGTATTTTAACAGCCATTTGTTGACTTAAACTCAATATTTTAACCGAAATTGATGAAAAATGGTAATTTTTAACATTTTAGAATTATCCAAAGTTCACTGTTAAATCGTAATATATCCCAGATCTGGATGATATATCTGCAGATATGTCAATAAATGGTACCAAGCGACACATAAGTTGTTTTAAAGCATTGTTTAGAAAAAACAATGAGTCTTTAATGTGATTCTGAATACCGAAAATCTTATCCCTACCCCAACAAATTGCCAATTTTTTGTCCATGTTCGCATGAAAATAATCACAACACGTAAAAGGTGTGTTTGCATGAATTCCATCATGATTTGATATTTAAACAGCAATTGGTGGAATAGAACTCAACATTTCTTCCAAAATTCCCGAAAAATGGTAATTTTTAATATTTCAGATTTGTCCATAGTACACTGTTAAATCGAAATATATGTCAAATCTATAGAATATATCTGCAGATATGCCAATTAATTGTTCTAAGCGATACATCAGTTGTCTTAGAACAGTTATTAGAAAAGCAATGAGTGTTAAATGAGACTTTAAATACCGAAAATCATAACCCTACCCCAACAAATTTTCCCTGAAATTGTCAATTTTTGGTCTATGTTTGCATAAAAATCATCAGAACACGAAAACGTGTGTTTATATATGACAATGTTGGGTGAATTACATCATGATTTGGTATTTTAACAGCCATTGGTCGACATAAACTCAATATTTCTCTAAAAATTGATGAAAAATTAAATTTTTCAACATTTCAGATTGTCCATAGTTCACTGTTAAATCGCAATATATATATATCAAATCTGGAGAATATATCTGAAGATATGCCAGTTAATAGTTCTAAGCGATACACTAGTTGTCTTTAAACATTGTTAAGAAAAACAAGGAGTGTCTAATGTGACCTAAATACCAAAAATCGTACCCCTACTCCAACAAATTTCGTAATATGTAATTCTAACAACAAATTATGGGTAAAATTGAATATTTTCGGCGATTTTCGTGAAAAATGGAAATTTTACGAAATCCAATTTTAATTGTTGAATAATTGGCCATAAACCACGCGCATGATTTTTTTGTGATATATGTCATGGCATGAAAAATTGTCTCATTTAAAATGTAATTTTCTTCATTCAAAATAGTATTTGAAATCACAACAATAATAGAGTTGTGTGACTGTAGACCGTCTCCACTTGAACAGGAAGTTGTAGTTTGCACATGCCTAATCAGATAGATACCTTTTGCCTGTTCTGTGTTTTATAATAAATGTAACAAGAAAAAAAGGGTTATTTACAAATTGTAATTTTTATGATTTATTAGTTACCAGAATCAACATGTGATCCCACAGGGGCATAAAAAGAAAGGTATCGGAAAGTGCATGGTTGAAAAGATTTGGTGAGGTATTTCCTGTTGGCCGGCCTATTGACCGGAAATGGATCTTATATTAAGTACATAGACATATTTTTGATGACGCTGACTATATGAAGAAGCACAAATGCGTAACTTGGGTGGACATTTCTCATGTTTTCTTGCTTTGAACTTTTGTAGTGATCTTTATAAAGCATAAGGTCCCAGCAGCCTATCAGAATCGTATACATTTTTACTTTGAATTTGCCCGGAGGGCAACTAATAAAAACCTTTAACCTTGCTTCTAGGACTAGTCATTGAGGGCTGTTATTTCAAATTCCATAATTGACTTGCCTATTATCAGAGCCTTCTAGGGGTACCATGTTTGTAGACAATATTACCTTGACTTTATCCGAGCAGCAATAAAAAATGCACTTTGAACCACGATAGTCATAAGGTTTTAGGGTGTTCATAATTGGTATGTGACTTGCTTATGATGAGAGCTTGAAAATGATACCAACTTTGTAGATATTTAGACCTTGAACTTGACCTAAGAGCAGGGAAAAAATAAAATAAAAAAGAAGAAGAAATAACGATGCTAATAGAAAGTGTGAGAGTGTTTTGGGGAGGTCACTTGCTTAGGATGAGAGGTTGTTTAAATTATAAGTGTGGAGAAATGCTCGAGAGTTAAAAATGTACAATTTTCTAACTTTTTAACTCTGAAAAGGTACTGCTTCACTCCATACATAGACATAATGCTGGAAATCTTAAGTCAAGAATCTAAATTCCGCTAACTTCTAATGAAAAATAATAAAAAAACAATGCATATTTTGAATAAGTAAAACAAGTTAAATTTTCGTCCTATTGACAACTAGCAGGTCGATGGCGATAAGAGTAAAAATAAAAAAATAAAAAATCCAAATAAGCCTCCGTCTCACCTGACCGAAAGAGTCAGTGTAAGTAATTGCCATTACTTGATGTCCGTTGTCTGATCAGATAGAAAACGCCCTGATAAATTGTCGACCACAGTGGGCCTGACTTGCTATAGGCATTTCAAAAGAAATGATGGGTTAAACCGGTTTTATTGCATGCCAAACCTCCCTTTCCGTTGCGGTAGTGTCCTGGTGCAATTCAACAGTAATTGTTATTCAAGAGTCGTAGAGAGTTAAATGAAGTTAAAAAGGGATCTTGAAAAAGTCCGGAAAAAACTTTTTTTTTCCACAAGGGACTTAAATCTACAATGTATTAAAAACTATTTTTAATGATCGTATAGACGGAATTTTATGAAGCCTTGACTAATAAGGCGGTCTTGGAAATAAGTATGTCTAATCAGAAAGTATGTATAATGTATGCTAGCTCTTGCGAAACGAAACTACTGTGAAACATAGACTCTCTAAGAGAGAAAGCTGGACTTTTACTGTCCCTGTTCGGAAATTTTGAAATTCAAATCGCCCCTTTTGTCGTAAATTAAGTTAAGAAATAACCATTTTCTTCAAATTCGATTATAATTCCAGAAAGATGTAGATCTAGTGGTTTATATCGTTTCATTTATTTCTAGTTCTGGTGGATATATTAATGGGATCAATTTAGCAAAAGATGAAAAGGACATCACCAATACATCTTTGAAGAAAAAATTCGTTTTTTATGAACATTAAAGCAAGTATGCTAGTGGAGTAGCATAATTAATACTTATTAGAACGTCAACTTGCTGTTGATAAATGGCAACTCCAAATATGACAAATATATTCTCAATTAGAAATAAAGCAAAATGCAGCCTATTTTTCACCATAGCATAATTTTCTTTTAACATTTGGGGTTTGAAAAAAATGTTGATTTATAACTTAATAAAACATATTTTTGGGGGAATCTGCAAAGGCTTTTGAATGATACCTTTGATTAGTGATTATAGTTCATAGTTTATCAGGAGGAAGCATGGTATACACTGTGGAAAAAATGAAATGTTTTGAGATAATATATTTTAGAATATGAATCGGATTTAAGATTTTCCAGTAAATCTTTCGAATTTTTAGGTATCCATCTGTGATTTATATCTCTTTGGGCGTAAATAGTTGCATGACCAAATTAATAAAGCTTAACATTTGGGATTGATAAAACCGATACATTTGATTTTGACCATAGTTTCCGAATGAAATTTAAAAGAAGGAAACAGGTATCTAGTTTGTGGTATTATCCTTTTTTTAAAAACAAATCAGTATTTTGCGTATACAAATTTTCTGAATTCATTTATCTTTTTGAATAACCATATCTTCATTGTTTTATTTTGAATGCACGCTGTTTTTGTATTATACATTTTACTAAGTTTTGTGGTACATATCTTGTTTGTGGTATTTTCGTAGTTTTGTTAAGATTGTGCAAGATTTAGTAGGATTTCAAGAAAATTATTTTCAAGGACGATCAAGACATTTTTAGTATTTCAAGATCAAACAAGATAATTGCGTTTATGGGCGGTCAAAATGTGTTCAGTTTGTCCAGATCAAACAAGATCAAATTGGGATCTTGTTTGATCCTGAAAAACTCAATTCGTCCTGATCGTTCTTGAACGCAATTAACAAGTTAATCTTGTCTAATCTTCAACTATCTTAACACGCATTGATCGTCTTTGAAATAGATTATCTTGAAAACAAACTAAAAATCTTACACTGACTTAACAAAATTGTGTAAAGCCTGTCAAGATCGCGATAAGATCAAAGTGACCAAACAAGATGAAAACATATCTGCTAGTGTTATACATCAAGGGTATGTTCAGTCACTGTTAAAATTGTCACTACAGAAGTTGTACCGTCGTCACTATGATTTGACAGACCGTTTAAATGTCTCTGTATTTTAGATGAGAAAAATATATACAGTCCGCCAAAAGTTAAGCATCACCTTATTCTTTACATGAACGTCATTTTTGAAGTTGTATTTAGGTAAGAGGTTGTGGTTCAAAACACGATGAATGATATAATTTTGATATTTTGATGTCAAACTTTAATCATGCTTCATGTGAAAAGTTATGAAATTATGCACAACCCAATATAATGACAAAATGTGGTAGCTTAGACCAGAAAAGTAAGTTTCAGTTCAATACATGAATTTTTGTTGAAGAACATTGTTGTTATTGCTGATACTAAAGTAAAACACCAATTAACATCCCTTTTTGTATGTTAGATGAGCCTTGTAGATGTACCAGGTAATGTTTGAATACAGGGGAAATAATCCAATTTTACGAAATTTTAACGGATGGATTTCCCTAATTGTGACAATCTGTCAAAACAAATCATTTTTTTTCTGAATTTTGCAATCAAATTAGGGTTTTGTCAATTTTAGCCCATTTATAAGACGGACACGAATATAAAAAAATTCAGAGAAAAATTTTTGATAATCTTTAAGATTTTCAAATCCGGGTTTTTGTTGTCATTTTAGAGCAACGCCCCTATGCCCGTCTGTTTTCAAACAAATAAGGATTTCTTGGATTTAGGAAACTCCCAAAATGCCCAGATAAGGATGTCCAGTGTTCCAAGTTTCTTCTTTTGATCATATTTTTGGTTGGATTATCTCGATCTCGATCAAAATGATGCCGTTTTGGGAGAAAAACCCAGTAATTTGTGCAAAATAACCTCAATCTCGACAAGTAGCTAAGTTTCTCGCATTTTTGTGATTTTTGCGTGCCATACAAATGATCTAATAATAAAGTCACGGATGTAATTTTTGGTATGATACGCCTCTTTTGAAGGTATGAAATATTTATTTTATTATTGATTTGTTATAATATTTGTTTCGCGTGTTTATATAAATATGTAATGAAACTTGTGAAGATTAACAGATATAGCAGATAGGTAATAATTTAAATATTAAAATATTAATACAATTAAAGTTAAGAGAAAATATTTTTTAGAACAAGTTAGACAAGCCTTTTGTTAAAAGTGTTGTTTATAATAACATTGCACTAAAGCATGCCTCGAATGATAAATATGTTTATATGAACGTTTAATTTGAACGTTTTGCACAATATTTCTACATTAAATCTGCTACGGCACATAATGTTACCTCTGTACGTATCATCGTCGGCGACAATATAAACATCCATATTATACATAATTAGGTGCACTGTTGGACATCACCAAGGCCGATAATACACGCCAAAATTGTCAATACACCTAAGTTCAATTCGTACGACAATATTTGCCGTAACATGTACATGTCGGCACATATTGTAGTCTCTCAATATATACTAGATGTATTTGGAAGCCTAAAGTCTGCAGACAAAAAGTGCATAATGTACTAATATAATTAAGTTTAAGAAAATTAAAGGCATTAGTGTGAATATCTTGCCGAAAGAATTCATGATATTTTTTTTCCAGATAAGAAGGGGATATATAACCGAAATTAACCAAATTCGCTCTCAACCCGCCAATGAATCCGCATATGAGTATAACCTGATAATTAAATGATTGTGGGAAAACAGTAATTAAACTTAAAATATTTCAGAAGTTAACAAAAAGGTGACATCTGTTTTTTTATGTTTTTTTTTCTCTTTTTTAAAGACCAAACATCTTATTATTTTTACGCATACAACAGCGCATTTATATTGTTTCTTAACACGTCTCTGACGTCTTTTAGAAAATCCACGAAATGGATTTTTACTTTCGCGATATCTTTAAAAAAAGGCTTGAAAGGCCGGTTTACTAAAAATTGCGAAAAATCTATCGGGAAAAGGAAAATTAATTAGGAATCTAACACCAACAAGCAGACAGACACACTTTCGAAACGATTTGGGTGGAAGGAGAAAAACGGATAATTTTTGAATAGGTATGCTGACAAATTAGATTCGCCACGAATGCAGTACATGTATTTCAGTCTGTTCTGAATGTAAAAGCACTAGATACACAGATAATTACAGAACCGTTTCCATAAAACCTCCTCATCCTTGGAGTTTGTGACATCAACTTCAATATCAAATAAAACTTTTTGTCATTGGATATATTAGCATACAGACTAAATTTTATATACATTCAAGCACATTGTATTACGTTGTCGGATGAGGTGAAGAATATGGACACAATACTAGTGCTACCAGCATTGTACAATACTAGTATAATATATGTGTACAAGTATTTTACAATACTGAAAGATACTAGAAACACTGGTAAATCAGTACTGCAGATACTGAGAGATACTGGAAAATATTGGTACAACTAGAATTGCAGATACCAGATGAGTCTGGAAAATACTGGTACAACTAGTCGTGCAGATACTGGAAGATACTGGAAAATTCTGGTAAAACCAGTATTGCTGATTCTGGAAAATACTGGTACAACCAGTATTGTAGATACTATAAAATACTGGTACTTCCAGTACTGGAGATACTGGTTCAACTAGTATTACGAATACTGTGTTATGTGCTAATGTTTTGTTTAAATTTCTGTCATCTACTAAATACAAGGACACTGTCAGTCGTCATAGAAAAAAAAAAAAAAAACATGAGTTAGTCAAATCATATTGTTTGGGCAAATTTATTGCGACTGTCAGGTGAGTGGCATCTGTTCAATTCAAAGAGATTAAATTTTCAATGTTTTCATACCGCCATTATTCAATACCACCATTATATAGGCAACAAAAACGTCTTGGGTTTTAATATCTCTAAGACGAGAAAAAAAAACTTATTAAAGCTTTTCTTCGCGTTCAATATTACCATTTAGAAACATTTCCTCAAGTTCAGCAGAGCCAACATTTGCGTTCGAACCATTAACCCCAAATGTTTGAAACACTGGTAGCACAGCACAAAAAGGTACTTAGGTCTTGGAAATAGGATGAATATTTTGAAAATTGATCTCATGATTTGTATGTATTTATTTTCGATTTAAATATCATTCATTGGTAATATTTGTTGTTTTAAATCATCGTTTACATAAATGGCGAACGATTTTGATGTGTTAAAGCTTAGAGCATAACTTTTCATGCTTTTCATGCTTTAAGTTAATAAAAAAAAATATGAATATAAAGCTTAAACATCCTTTTATATCTGGATAATGAAACAGCAAAAAATGATACGTGCTATTAAAAAGATTATCAGAAAATATATAAGATTTATTACATTGATTCCCCGTGCGAGAGATGTATGCTCTCTATATTTTTCTGTTATGGTGTATTTGTGAGAATTACTCATATGGATATACTACACATACTTTCAAATTTTGGCATTTATTTTTGTAATTCCGAAATGTAATTCTGAACAACTCTTAAAAGTGCAAACATCTTACTAAGTTTTCTTACATTCGACTTGATGAGTGCACTGTGTTTGTCTATATGTTGTAACCGTCCACTAGCTTGAGACACTGGTGCTTTTGTCGTGCAAAGGATGACAGTGATTGTAAAAAAAACTTTGCCAGTTTAACTAATGTTTGTTGACAATCCAGCAATCATGACCAATGAATACATGATATCATGGTCAACGGAAATCATGTCCTTAGCTAGCTGTCAGTAACCGCGAGCATTTGTCTGGACAATACCTGTGTGTATTGTCTTCGTGTTTTATGTACTTCATTGTAAGGGTACTCGTCTAGATAAGTTTGACTTTTTAGTTTGATTTTTACTGCGAGTCTTTTTGTGTATTTTTTGCCATTCACCACACATAGGGGAGGGTTTGGATCCAAGAAAACGACTTAAACCCCACCCCAATTTTTGCGCCTGTCCCAAGTCAGGAATATGTTGGTGATTGGCTTGTCCTTGTCTTCTTATAAAATTACAGTTTCTTGATATTTGGGTTATTAGGTGTGGTTTATTTCCATTTATTTATTCACCTCTATTACTTTTTGATAGGCCATTTAGGGCTTGCTTTATGGTGTGAGGTTCCTCACTGTGTTGAAGACCGTACGGTGATCCCGAGATGCTTTGTTTTGGGTGTTTTAACCTGGATATGGGATGTTGTCTCCGTGAAATTTACCCCTTTCTTTTCTTCTTCATATGGATGTAGCCTTGCTCGATAATCAGCAAAGAATTCCGCTTAAACAGGTGCTAGGGGCCGTCTTGAACTTACTATGAGGTATGAGCAAAGCTTATTTTTGAAGGCCTCATGGCTAATTCAAGATGAAAAAAACAATAAAAGCGTTGTTCCTTTTGCTTGTTTTTCATGTATTTTTGCTTGTATTTCTAGAGACTTTATACGACTAAAACCATAACATGCCTCTGAATACGGCTAAACTTTTAAAAATGTTTTCAGAATTACAGCTAAAGTCAAACGTATTTTGTCTTTCCAATACATCTAACACCTACATCATATACTACTGAAATGAAAATACAAAATACATAAAAGATGAAAGGCCAAAAAATCAAGTGAAAAGATTGGTAAGGAACGGTAAACATAAATTTGTCAAAAGACCGATGATACAGAATTCTAATGCAACAATTATGTGATAGATAGTTTGATTTGTCAAAACTGACCGTCAATTTCACTATGTACATACCTCCGACAAAGCAGGTTCCCTGTCAAGTATGATTCCTTGTCCACTTAAAACTACAATTAATCCAATTAAAACACGGAATTGTTGGGTTGCGTTAGAATCGCAATTACAGTTCATTATTCGAATTTCCGGGTTCGTCACTCTTGACTTTAAAGTCTAAAATTTATGTTTACAAGCTACACTACGCGTCTCCCCTGTAAACTGCATTTTTTACAGTCAAACATACGATTGACGCCCCGGACATTCAAATAATGTACTGGTTTTGCTTAAATAACGATAAACCATAATTCATCCCAACAATATTTGGTTATTTTTTTTTGGTTACCACCTGGCGTATTTCAATAATAATACGGATCGATTCATTATTTTTTTAAAGACAGCACATATAAACCACGCTGAAAAACGCTTTCTGTCAAAGTTTGATAATTTAAAAAGTAGAGCACTTCTTTACACTTTGATGGAACATATTTATTGAATTTAGATCTTGATAGAATGAACACAGACTGTCAGTATATTCGGTACTTTTGACGGCTAGAAAAATGTTCGCCTCGTCCAACTGTCCAAAAGAACATTTTTGCGGGAAATCTGAAGTATGACGTCAGATTCATTTTTGTATAAGAGGCGGACAACGTAATTCTGGCAAGCAGATGATAAACAGGAGAATAAAATGCTTTTCTCTTCAGTGACATATATTTTTTTTATATGAATGTAAAGAATACGGGTAGATTTAGTCATGATTAGCGTTGAAAAATCAACGGTCAATTTTTATCTATACGGATAACTTGATTTTCTTCTTACACATGTTTATTGCCGAGAATCGGAAAATTGTGATTTTTTAACACCCTACAGTCGTACAAATAAAAGTCTTTAATTTTAATTGGCAGGTATTGATCTACATTTCCACCAGAAAAAACAATTTGATTCTAAGTTTTAAATAAAGAAGTAGCAATCATTTAAAGAAAGTTTGAACGAATGCAATAATTCTGGAAAGACTGCCAAATTTGAGATACCATAGCGACAAAATTTAGTCGGTGACCCCCAATTTTTTTTCGCTTATATTCTTCCAAGTCATAAACTACTTTGTCACGTAATTTAGAAAAAAATCAATGGTAGAACTGAAGAGGCAGTTTGGTATTTAAACTTTTCTCGGATGTTACACCCTGATTCTGCCCCATTTAGTTAATGAAATGTGATTTGCACTTGTTGATCACTCTCTTTTGCAAGATGTCGACAATAATACGATTTCCTCTAGTTTGAATTAACCAAGCTATCTGTTTAATGCATTGCAATGGGGCTCTCTGTTCCAACCCCCCCCCCCCCCCCCGAATTGCACCAATTTTTCTTATGTCTGCTTATATTCCCCACTTCAAAATAAATCATGCTAACATGAGCATAATCTGCACGCACTGGTTGAATAGTCCTTATATTTTGACCCACCCACAAAATGTGTGATAATTAGGTTTTACCCTAAATTTTTCTTGCAGTTGCTTCAGAATTTTGACCGATGCTTCAAAGTAATTAAAGATGAATAAAATGATAGCTTATTGCATAAGCTTTACACATCGAGCGATGTTTTACGATGTTTTACGATTTCTATACCCCACAGAGAAATGAAATGTACCCCTACCCCTATGAAGTATTGGCGAAAAGTTTTATGTTTACCTTCAAATTGCACAAAATTGATGGTATATAGAACCCAAAGTGCAACACAATTTCCAATTCTGAAAATTACTTCGAGTCTTTGAAAACATTTTCTTGGATATAAAACATATTAACAAATAACAATATACCGCAGTTTCTGTTAATTTTGTTTTTGCATGTGCGTCCTTCAACAACGTATGTCTCTACGACATTTAGAACTAAGGCACTCATAGTGTGAACTCCCATGAAAACCGGAGTGACATCAGGTGCTTCGAATGGTAAGAGTTGAGAGTAGTATAATACTTGAGCGAGTCTGGCGCCTCGCTCAAGTATTATACTACTACAAATTTTAATCCCCCAAAAAACCCTCAAAAGACCTAAAAATAACATAAGTTTTATCAAAAAAAGCAAAAACAGCACAAAAAACCCTATATTTTTTTGACCCTCAAAAAAAA
>MJUU01036229.1:0-10006 GCA_002080025.1 Modiolus philippinarum | reverse complement strand
TTGTATTTAGTTTTTTTAAACTTAAAAATAAAATATATAAAATGAGCACTGAAGAATTTTTAAGAGATGATAATATTGAAAACATAGATTTTGATTCGAACGGGTGTGATAATGACAAACAAGAAAAAAAACGTGAAAGATTATCAGCAGTTTTTGCTGGTGGGGGTAGTAAGCAATATCTGGGTAAAGAATTACAATTGTCAGAAATTGATACAATGACGCCAGAACAAATACATAAATTATATTGTAAATATGAAGGAAGATTAGGAGCTAGTATGACTAAGACATTAGGAAACTCTTTTATTAACATATATGTTATGGGTGTATCAAAGTACTTTAGTGTTTTTAATTCACCAAATTTAATGCAAGATTTAGGGGAAGATCCTTTTATAAATCACGCTTTAACTAATGTATGTTGTGAACTGTATTATAGATACGGAAAGTATCTTGCACCTTTCACTGCGATTTTAACAACGGCAAGACATATTGATTTCCAAAAAAAAGATGAAAATAATGACATAAAAAATGACGAGTGAAAATTCTGAACAAGAAAAAAACAAAGAAGAAATAAAAGAAGAAATAAAAGAATCTAAAAAACCTCAACAAAAAAATCCAAAACGAGTTGCCGCTGGTAAGAAAAGTGTAGAAGCAAGAAAGCTAAAAAATGAAATAAAAAGAAAAGAAGCAGAAAAATTAAAAAAAGAAAACATAGAATTGAAACAAGCTGGTGAGCTTCAAATAACAAAAGATAGAGAAACTAAGGATTCGTTTCATCATCAATGTCCAACAAACAAACAAAATTGGAACATATTACCACTATGTTTATCAATTGGGGTAGTAGGTGGATTGGGGTTGCTTTTTTATAAACAAAGAAAAAAACCAGAAAAAATGATTAGAGAAATCATGTTAGGTAAAGAAAAACCAAGCGAGCAAATCCCTTTAAAAAACCCAGAAAAACATAAAGAAATTGATCCTTTTAAATTTAAATAATTTTATTTTTTTAAAAATGGGTAAAATAGAAAAAAAATAGATACAATTATAGACGTTTTAATTTTTTCAGCGTTATATTTAGTAATTATAAATATTTTTTTCAAATTATGTAAATCATATAAAAAAGAAATAAAAGAAGAAACGGATGAAAAAATAAAACATGATAAACTTGAAAAAGAAATAGAAGAATTGAAAAATTAAAAAAATTATAAAAATTAAAAATTTAATATATAAAAATGGCAACACCAAAAGACGGAAAACAAATAGCAAATATGTTATATTATGCTGGAGTGGAAACATTGTTAACAGTTGGATATGCGGAAATAGGTAAAAAAGTATTTAGAAGGTCAGCACCCAAAGTAGATTTTAACATGAATGATATTTTTATGTTATCCATTGATATACTGCTTGCAATGGCAACAAAAGATATGTTGATTAAGCAGGGTATTATACCTGCTGACATTATGAAATAATAAACAAATTTCATTTTCTTAAAAATGGCAGGTGCTTTAGCAATGATGGTTGGCGGGGCAATAACAAACGCTTTTGCATTTTCTGGTAGTAATTATTTATTAAGAAAAAATAAGACACGATAAAGCTATAGAAAAATTAGAAGAAGAAACAAAAAAATGGAATAAAAGAAGAATTCAAAGATTAGATTATATCAATGAACAATTAAAAAGAGAAAATCATACCGTTCAAACTTATGATGATGTTGATCAAGCTATGAGAGAATATTATAATGTTACGGGTAAACAATTGGATTTACCCTCAAATTCAGTTTTAGATCTTAAACCAGAATTAAGTGATTTTTATACACCATCAGAAGAAAAGAAAAAAGAGAAATTGTATTTGTTGTTGGCGGTATGGCATTAACTGGTTTTGTTGCTTGGAAATTAAAAAAAAATGTAAAGATTCAATACCATAAAGTTGTGTATCTATTCCGTTATCTAAGATATATCTCTTATCATCAAATGGATTCATACTTATTTTATTTATTTCATTAACATGCATTTCATGTTTATTAGAGTTTAATGTATACATTTTATTCATTTTAGGTTTATTATTAGTATTATTAAATAGACAATCTTTATAATCATCAAATTTAATATCTTTCTCTATCGTAGTTTTTCCAATTCCTTTTAATTTCTTTTTTTTCACTTAAATCTGTTAAAGTAAAAAAATATGCTTTACTTCTTAAAAAAACTATTTCATTCATAATTTTTCACTTCAGTTCATCTTTAAATTTACCAATTACTTTTTCATTTTTTCTGAATATAAAGGGTGATCTGTAGGATAATTCGATGTATCTAATTCATTTATTATTTCTTTCAAATCTTCATAAATATCTTTAGTTTTAATACTTAAGAAAATACTGTCGGTATCGCTCGCAACTAACTCATTCTTTTCCCATAATTTATTAACAACATTATAATAAAAGTTATACATTAATTGTTTCGAGTAATCTAATATAGCCTGTCCTAAATAAATAGGTTTATTAAATTTAACAGAAGTAACATTATATTCAATTGCAACAATGTTATCATTAAATATTATTGAGTCTTTAAAATCTGGTTTATTTATATATTTTTTACTTCTTTTATATCAGTAAGTAATTCAATCTCACTTCTTCCTCTGATGTTTTCCAATGTTTTCCCGTAGAAACTATTATTCATAAGTTTCCATAGATCTTTTTCAAAAGTAGATTTTGATTTAGTTCTTTGTTCAGTATTAAAATTAATATACTTTGCTAACCAATTTGATTCTTTAAAAGAAATAGTTTTATATACTTTTTTCGCTTTCATACCAAGTTTAATATATTCTTTTAATATTGAGTGATGAATAATATATTTCTTTTTATCATATAATGTTAAGAATAGTTTTTCTTCTTTACCTTATGGTTTATCTTTTAATAATTTTAATTGATAAGGAGATAATTCTTCTTTATCTATTTTCATCTTTTCCGGTGCTAAAGGATATTTATATGTTTTCTTTTTACATTTGTTTGTATATTCTAAGTCACATTCAATTATACAGCCTTTTCCTTTTGGAATATTTTTATAATACTCAGGATCCTTTTCCCATTTAAAATCTTTTGTTGGTAATTTTTGTGACATTGTCCAACCATATAAATTATTAGCATCAAGATATAGTAAATATTTTTCTAATAAAAAATCATTTAAGTTTCCTCCATTCTTTAATATTTCTAAACATTCTTTCATTTCATTTTTATCTATTATTCTATTTCCATTATCATAGTTATTTGTATATTTATTAAATGCTTTTACATGTTTTGGTCCTAGAACACCAGAAAACCCTCCTCTTATACCCTTTTCAAACATTAATAACATATCATAATCAGTTAATAATTCTAGTTTTATTTTTGTATATTTTAAACCGCATTGCCATGTCAAAGCAGGAGCGGAATAACAATAACATGGATCTATCTTATGATGTTCTAAAAAGAATTTTCTAAAATTTTCAAAAGCATCGGCTAAGATAAGAACATCTGTTTTAAGATATAAATTATGATAATCTAATAAAGTTTTACAATTATAATGTTCCCAAACTTTTTGTGCATGTTCATACTCTTCTTTTGTAATTGTTTTTTGGTTTAATGTTGAATAAAATTCTTTAATATCTGGAAGTTTTTTATCTTTAAATTTTTCTATAGAATCAATATATTCATATGGATAATATCCTTTTTGTTTTAAAAGATTTGTATTACCTTTAAATTCTTTTTCTAAAATAGGAAATTTATCCATTGATTTAGCAATGTCTGCTAAACTTTTATCCATAAATCTATATGAATCTAGGAATCTTAATTTTTTATAACTTGATCCATAATCTATTGAAATGTATTCTTCAGAGTTTTTAGAAAGAGGTTTTATTTTATTATATTCTTCTTTATATTTCATAAGTTCTTCAATAATAAAATGGAAGTCATAGTTTGACCCATTATGAAAAAATATAGGTATTAATTTCGTTGCTTTACCTTTTTTTGTGTTACACGACTGACAAGATGCTCCTCTATATTTACCTGAAAGATGATTATGTTCTCTTACTTTATTATTTTCTTGGAATTCTTTTTTACAAATATAACATTCAGTTGCTTCTTGAAATTCATCTTCTTCATTCTTATTTAATATTGGTTCTTTCTTCTCATTAAGGTAGATATTATAATTTATTTTTTTTAAATATTTGTATACTTTTTTCTACATATTTTTCTGCTGCATCATTACCAACATAAGAAAAATATTGTGATTTAAATATTTCTGGATAATCCGAATGAACATAAATACCATAACTATTTGGTTTTTGTTTGAGTATTGGATTTGTATATGATTCATCTGGATTTGGTTTAGTTGTAAATATTGGAATATTATCTGATTCAAAATCAGAATAGATAACAAATGGTAATTTATTTTTAAAATGATGATTTTCAAATTTAAGAATATTTTTTCCTGATTTAGGTAATATAGCTCTACAACATCCGTGATTATAACATTTTTCTTTATGTTCTATTAATGTTTCTTCTCTTTGATATCCTTTCATACAATTTCTTCATATAAGTAATTTATGTTTATTTTTATCACACATAAAACTATCTAAATCTTTAATTAAACAATAATGAGCATTTTCATTACTCCTAATGTATAAAAGATCAATTACATTTTCACTTTCTAAGTTTGATTCACTTAACGGATGTAAAAATTCTTTATTTGTTTGGTCCTTTAACTCAAATACATTTATACTTAAATTATTCTGTTTCTCTACTTTTGGGATATCTTTTATTGCTACAGGATATTTAATTCCTTTCATGTTAATTTTATTTTCATATTCTTTATATTTAGATACTCTTTGTTTGTCTTTATTAGCTGGATATAACTTTGCTAATATAGACCATAAGAAACATTTGTTATCATTTTTATTTTGAACATTAATAATATTTTTTTATTTAAATTGAAGAGGAATATAAGACGAAGCTTTCAGATAATCATATTTATATTGATTTACTTTTACACTTTTAATATTTCTAAAAACAAAACCAGATCCTTTTTCTTGAAATTTATCTATCCAAGCTTTAAATTTTTGTATTAAAATTTTATAGAATTTAGATATATTATTTTGTGTTATGATATATTCAATAGGATGAGAATAATGACTTTCTATTATATCAAATGACATAGGTGTTGAAAATTCACTTGTTATTATCACTTTTATTTTTACAGGAAAATGATTAATAACTATTTTATTTTTTAATAATTTTATATATTTATCTATGTCATCTTCTTCTATATCATCAATATCAATTTCAGTAATAAGATCTTTAAATGTTTTGGTTTTTTTACTGACCATTTTTATTAAATAAATTTTTAATTATGATTTTTATTAATTTTATTTTTTAAATAATAATTCTTTTGATAATCTGGATTTCTTTCTATAAATTCATTATAAGATTGTTTATATTTTTCTTTATTTCTTTCTCGATGATTTCTTTTAACAATTAATAAACATTGTTTACATTTTGCTTTTAATCCATCATATGCTTTAGAATCTTTATAATAATTATTATATGTTTTATATTCATTACATTTTATACAGATTTTTTCTTCTGTCATTTTTAAAAAAAAAAAAAATATTTATTTAAAATGGTGTTTACGAATTTAACAAATAAATTAGCAGATGAATTACACCGCAGAGTTGTAAGTGTTTTTCCCAAAAGACGTGGTTATGTTCATTCTGTTGATCAATCATGGGCAGTTGATTTAGTAGATATGCAAAAATATTCAAAACAAAATAAACATTATAAATACTTATTGGCGGTTATAGATGTATTTAGTAAATATGGTTGGTTAATCCCATTGAAAAATAAAACAGATGCGACAGTAAGTGAAGCATTTAAAACATTATTTAAAGAAAGAAAACCAATGTACATTTGGTCAGATAAAGGTTCAGAATTTTATAATAGGCAAGTAAAAGAATTGTAAAAAAAGATAATATCATAAAGTTATATTCAACCGAAAATGAAGAAAAAAGCAGTGTAGTAGAAAGATGGATAGGAACAATGAAACAACATATGTATAGATATTTTACTGCTTCTGGAACATTTAAATATTATGATGTATTAGATAGATTAGTTAAAAATTATAACAATACGGTACATTCTTCAATTAAAATGACACCGGTTGAAGCGAGTAAATCCAAAAATAAATCAAGAGTGTATAAAAATTTATATCCAGAAAAAGAGGAAAAAATTAGAAAACCTAAATTTAAAGTAGGTGATCGTGTGAGGATAACAAAGAAAAAGGGTAAATTTGAAAAGGGTTATACAACTCGTTGGACAACAGAAATATTTATAATTGTAAAAGTTTTAAATACAAATCCTGTTACTTATAAAATAAAAGATTTACAAGGTGAAGAAATTATAGGTTCTTTTTATGAAGAAGAATTACAGATGACAAGTTTTTAAATTTTTCCCTTCGCTGTGTTTCCGGAAATTTTTTTTTATTGGAGAGGGGGGTCAAAAATTTTTTTCTCACTTTTTCTGTGTAACTATTTTGGGGGTGTTTTTGTGCCTATTTTTTTTTTTAGGGTAAAAAAAATATAGGGTTTTTTTTGCTGTTTTTGCTTTTTTTGATAAAACTTATGTTATTTTTAGGTCTTTTGAGGGTTTTTTTGGGGATTAAAATTTGTAGTAGTATAATACTTGAGCGAGGCGCCAGACTCGCTCAAGTATTATACTACTGTTGAGCAGGACATACTTACCCTCTGGAGCACCTGATGTAACTCCCGGTTTTCATGGGAGTTCACACTATGAGTGCCTTAGTTCTTAATGTAGTCTTTTTCTATTTCCGTCCAATGTGGCTGTCTCATGTCCTTGTTTTGTTTTTCTTTTTCTCTGTTGCCGTTTTTGCCATGTCTTTTGACTTCGAGTTTTGTAATTATCACTTTCTTTGTTCCTTCGGTATTCTACTGCCGTTGTTTTTGAATAAATCGTCTGTCTTAACAAAAGCAAAATTTCAACCCTTTTCTTACAAATAAAACACTGCGTATTTAATTTTATTTCACTTCAGGAGCTACTGATTTGTGATTAGTATGAAATGTGACTTATTTTTACTATTAACTAAAAACAGATACCTACATAAGTACAAATAACATCATGCCTTTGATAAGTCCGAAAATTATTTATACAAAGAGGCAAAATGGAAATTTTCTGATTTTTAATTTTCTCTGATCTACATTATTTCGCAATGAGACAAATTACGTCTTGGATCAGATAAAATAATGTTTATTTAAATCTTTAAGAGAAGACATTTTAATTTTCATTGGAATATTCACTAAATGATCTTTGATATTCAACAAATAACCTCTAAAGTGTTCTACAAAATACAAAAATTATCTTTTAATGTAAAAAGTAAGTTTTCGATGAGGTAGTTATAGGGCAAACATACATTAAAACTAATTTTGAACGATGCAATCTTCTTTTTGCAAAATAATTGTGATTATTTTTTTAAATTAAATGTTGAGATGAAAATGATATTGATAATGATATCAATAAAATGGGGATGTTTTGGGTTCTAGAATTTGAAAAAAAAGTTTTGTTATTATATAACGAATGGATTTTTATATCATTAATATAAGTTTATATCATAATATATCATAATATAAGTTAATATAAGGGAATTTAACGCCTTCTGTATTGTGTGGGATACAAAAAAAATGCATTCCTCTCTTCTGAAAATGGGAAAAATGACAATTGTTTTGGCTCGTTTCCTTTAAGATAATCAACTTTGGTATTTTCGTGTCTTTTTTTGTACCAAACCAGTCAGATGTGACACAAAGTTGAAAAAAATAACACCATTAAGTCCAAACAATTCTTTTTCTGTCAACCTTTTTTTTGAAAAAATGGGCATTTCGATACTTTCAATATTATCAATTTTTTGACATTAAAATGTTTGGATTGTAAAAGTCTGAATATGTCATTTGATTGTCTATGTGATAATGTTTTATGATGGTATAGCAACACACTGAGACCAAAATGATTTGTTTACATCTTCTGTTAGTTTCATAAATATCAAAATAAGCACCCCTTCCTCTGAAAATTTTGGAAAAAATCTAAATATTTATACTTTAAATGCTAAAATGAAATGTTTTATACAATTTTGGTAATAAATTTTAAAATACCTGAATTTAGTAAAATTTGAATGTTTCAATGAGCTTCATTTGGCCGCTGTATCCAAAAAGGTGAACAAAATAGAAATTTTCAGTTTTCTAGAATTTCTACTGATTTGTTTGCTTTTAAGATGTATATTTCCTTTAAAATGTATATATAAACTCAAAATATGGATGTTATATCGTTTTATCATTGCCTTCTCTTTAAGTAGAATATTTTACGAAAGGATATGGAGTAAATGGACATGAGACCATAACACATATGTTAACTCCAACTGCAATAATTTTAATGAGCAGTAAGGCCATTTCGGAAATTTATTCCTCATCAGCAGCACTAGAACCCAAACAAAGGAAATCCATAATTTCCAAAAATGTTAAAATGCATAAAACCAAACAAAATCCGAATAATCAGTAATATCAAATATAGCTAAGGACAAAACTACGATGGTGGGAGTTGATCCTTTGGTTTTAGAATTTACATAAATTTAGATAACAGTAATTGAAGAAAGTGTAAACACGAGATATTATATCATGTACAAGTACGCCATATCTAAGAAAAATAAAGAGCATACATCTCTACCACGGGGAATTGTTTTACCAACTCCACACTGCAATAAAAGACAAACTCCTGTATTGAATATTTTACGAAAGGATATGGAGTAAATGGACAAGAGACCATAACACATATGTTAACTCCAAATGCAATAATTTTAATGAGCTGTATGGCCATTAAGGAAATTTATTCCTCATCAGCAGCACTAGAACCCAAACAAAGGAAATCCATAATTTCCAAAAATGTTAAAATGCATAAAACCAAACAAAATCCGAATAATACATTTTTACAAATAAAACACTGCCATTTTTAATTTTATTTCAGTTCAAAAGGTACTTTTTGTGATTAGTATGAAATTTGACAGATTTTTACCATTGGCTAAACACAAATACCCACATGAGTAGAAATAACGTCCTGTCTTTGGGCGTTTCCGTAATTATTTATACACAATAGGCAACATATTTTTTTTTATTTTCCCAGGTTTGCGTTATCTCTTAAGAAGAAAACGAAATTATGTCTGGGATCAGATAAAATATTTTTCATTTAAATCTTTTAGAGAATACATTTTCGAAATAATCTAAATTGTTCTCAAAAATACAGAAATATTGTTTTTATGTAAGGAGTAATTTTCTGATGAAGCAGTTTTAGTTCGAACATACATTAAAACAAATTTTGACATTCTTATATCCTATTTAGAAAATAATTGCAATTAATCGTTCGAGATTGGTCGTTATAAATTGTAATAAAATGATATTCGTAATGATAACAATAAAAATTCGAGTTTTGAGATTCGAGAATTTTAAAGAGTTTTGTGAATATATTTGGAACGAATCGTCATATCATTAAAATAAATGTTGGCATTTCATAGCCTCTGTATTATGTTGGAATATAAAAATGTATATCTGGCAAAAATGGTGAGAATGACGATTTTTGGCTAATACCTTTTTAGATCAACAACTTTTGTATTGTCTCTGTACATTTGTACCTAACTAATGTTGTGACACAAAGTTGAAAAGATGACACCAATAAAGTCCAATGAATTTTTTATGTCAAAAGTTTTGAAAAAAGGACTGGGAATTTTCGCTGTATACAATATTTTCAAAATTTTCGACATTTAAATGTAAGGAGCGTAGAAATCTGAATATGTGCCCTTTAATTGCCTATGTAATAATGTTTTATTATGTAACAAAGTAATTGAGAACCGAACCATCAATCCAAGCTAAGACCATAATCATTTGTTTACATCTGTTATTTGATCAAATGTCGAAATAAGCACCACTTCCCCTA
>MJUU01036228.1:56354-69533 GCA_002080025.1 Modiolus philippinarum | reverse complement strand
TCCTTCAAGTGGTTTAAGAGGAGTTGCGCTTACGAGGTAACCCATACATGGGGAATCAACGAATAGTCAAAGTCCAATTATCTCCCCTTCCTGGTTTCGGACAATAATTATATTTCTTCATGCACATCTCCTTACAGTGTCCTTCCTTTGTGTAAAGTTTCATCAAAATCCTTCCAGTGGTTTAAGAGGAGTTGCGCTTACGAGGTAACCCATAAATAGGGAATCAACGAAAAGTCAAAGTCGGATTATCTCCCCTTCCTGGTTTCGGACAATAATTATATTACTTCATGCACATCTCCATATAGTGTCCTTCCTTTGTGTAAAGTTTATCAAAATCCTTCAAGTGGTTTAAGAGGAGTTGTGCTTACGAGAAGTGAGGACAGACGGACGGACACAGACAGACAGACAGGGTGATTCCTATATACCCCCCAAACTTTGTTTGCGGGGGGTATAAATATAGAATTAGAACAACAATTGGTAGTTCTTGTCAAAAGGACATTTTAAAGGTAGGTTATGAAACAGAAAAGAAATTAAGTGACCATCTTTTTCAACATGATACATAAAGTCCAAGTTGGGGTACAAATGTTCTTAACATAAATCAAAAAAGGCACCAGTACCCATATCTTTTAATAATCAAACCCTATCTTAATTCAGTGAGACTTTTCAAAACTAAACTGACCCAAGCCTAGGACATGTGTTGATCTGTCTGAGGGGTTAGTCTTACTTAGATGTTACCATAGTTGAACTAAAAGTAGGCAGCTGAATATTTAGTTAATTGGTATTTGGAGTATCTGGTGAAGGTGTTTGATAATGAGGGTCTGATTAAGAGAGGCTTGATATTCCTTCCCTTTGTTTTAAAAAAAACTTATAGTGCATGTATTTCGTTGTGTTACATGATGAATACTGTACAATGTATTCTTCACAAACTCCATATTTCAATTAATATTGCACAAAAGGAAAAAAAAACAGAAATACTACAAAAAATGGATGTCAAATGTTTGAGCAGATAAATCTTTGCTCAATAATGCAAGATTGAATTCAGTTATTCAATCATTGTTAATGATTGAACAAAAGTGGGTCATATTGTAATGCAATCTATAGAACATAAGTTAACTGACATACTGATATAATACTGTTTTTTTCTTTGTAGCAAATAGGGAACTAATAACTGATGGTTTCATACCCACTGCACATGCATGACGGGGTGCCAAAATTCAACAAGACTCACTAAGTGTTTCCAGAATGCAAAGTTATTAGGAAACAAAATCAAACCTGTATAAGTTGTTGCAATGTTTTGAATCATTTGTGGATTTCTGCATGCCTTACTCAACCTATATAAAATATTCTCATGAGAATACATTACAAAACATAGGAAAAGTACATTACAAACGTAGGAAAAGTGACCACTTCAACAAAAAAATGAAGAAATAAGTTTATGTTTCTAAAAGTCAGAAATAGAAAAAAGGCTTAAGTTTTCTGCTTTAAAATAGAAAAAAAAACATATTTGGTGACTGCATGTAGCATACTGAAAATTTAATGTTAAATATTATGTATAAAAAATAAACAAACAAAAATAGGGAATGTTGAAGTAATTTGGGTAAATTTAGATTAAATTTGGACAAATCTAGATTAAACTTTAACAAAAGAAGTTCTATAAAATAAATTTTAAAGTAACAAGTCTACAACAAATTTGTAAAATTCAAGGCAATACAAGATGAATTTGCATACTCAATGACAAATTTTAACTACAATGTACAATATGTCAAATTATAATCAAACTAACACCTGTTTGAAACCAAAAAAAAACTTTTTCCCTATAAAATTACAATTTGTACAAAAATGCATTAAATTGAGAGTATATGAATTACTGGGACAAATTATGAGACATTTCATACTTGAATGTACCTCTTCCACCAATTTTTGCACTGAGAGAGTCTTTAACTATGGTGAACTGGGTTTCGTTTCTGGCAGAAACAACTATTCAGTCCCATAATTTTAGAAAATGGATTTTTTTATTGTTATTAGAACCAGTTCAACAATGAACAACATTTGTAGATTTAATCCTGTACCAAGTTAGTTATATATAGTCAAAGGGCAGATAACTATAATTTCAATATCAAAAACATTTATTGATATGCTAATAAAATTATCTCCCCTTTGGACCAAATATATATAGCTAACTTGGTACCCAGAGATAATCCACGAATTTTTCTCGTGTGTTTTAAATTTAAATCTTAATATATTACTATTTTATCATATATAAATAAAATATAATTTTACAAACAATAGTACATTGCATTGTTTGAACACAGATATAAGATCTACATGATTCCTATGCCTGAGATTTCTTGTGTTTTTCTTTACATAATCTTTTATGATAACTCTGTGCTGTTGAGTTAACAATGGACAGAACAAAATATACAACCATTACTATGATGACTTTTTCAAATATCCATCCAAGTAAATTACTCTCCTGAAATCAAATAAAATACATCTTATATATTCTGAATGCATTATTTAATTGGAAAACAAAACAATAGCTCTTACCTTATGGTAACCAGATAAATCTAAATCAAGACGGTACCATTCTAAATTCTGAATGCATTATTCATTTTTGAAGTACAAATTTTTCCTTAGGATATTACAGGATCTACTTCTGTGGGGTTCAAAATACCCTATGACAATATTGTTATACCGTATATCGGGCTATTTTCGCGTTGGGTTTTGTTCACGACTTTGGTGTAAAAGAGGCCAGTGAAAAATTTGCTAAGTTTATAATTTGCGATTTTATACTCAATCTAATGCACCTGAATGGGCAGTGAAATTTATGCGGAGGCTAAAATTTGCGCATGTTTGCCTACCGCGAAAATTAGACACACAGGAAAAATCCCGATATACGGTATATGTGTACTTACTGAGGCTACATGTGTCCCTGGTTTATGATGAAGTTTCCTTTTCTGTACCTCTAAATATTCCTTAAAAGGTGTTTGTAATGATTTACCTATGGATGGAATTTTTCTGAAAAAAGTAAATATTATAAATTAACTTATTATCATCAAAAATATTGAAACATAGTAATTTATTTGTTAAAACTATAATCTTCAAGATATCCATTTATTTGCTCAAAAAGTTATCTAATGTATCTCTGACAAACTAAAAACAACTTAAAAATCATTTTTTTCTGAAAATAGGATCTGCAGCTATACAACACAAAACGCTGAACAATTTCCTTTTACCTCAACACAAAAGTACAAGAAACTGCACTTTAAAATGAATTACCTTTTTGTTTAATGGACTGTTAGACTGACATTTCAACATTGGTTAAAATCAATTTTCGACAGAAAAAAATTATCAGAGATGCTGAAATGGTCAAACAGTGTCCAGTGAATAACATCTTAGTTTTACTGTAAATTGTGATTAAAAGACTTGTTTTCTATCTTGAATGTCTGTTTTAAAGTCCTTTCAAACTGAACTCTCTTTCACAAAACAATGATGTTGGTCCCAAGGAAAGACATTTACAGGGATTCCCCAGAGTACAATGCTCTCTCATTATACCACCCCTTTTTAATGGCAGCTCCCTCACTTATCACCATACATTTTCAAGGTCTTATTTTCAAAAAGTTACATAGTTTCTTTTAAATTTTTTACACAATCACTTTGCAAAAATTTTTCATTGTCCCAAATGTGGCAATAAAACGAGGGTGCACAGTATGGGCCATTTTTATATGTGGTATTTGCTCAAAAGATTATTTATAGATATTTATGAAATGATTTTTCTAACAGAAACACAAACAGACTAAGAATTGATTATTTTGTAAACAGTAATAATACTCACCCTATTAAACTGACTATTGTTTCCACATGATGTGCACTAAACATGAAAATCACAAATAATTTCTGAAAATAATACATGAAAATACAGTTATTACATGTACATGTATAATGTTTACAATAATTGTTCATTTTCATTCACAAAATGCTTCATAAAGAGTAGCATGATATAACATCAGCACATTGTACAGAGGCTCGTATTGGACAGGTTCTGATACAAAATGAGTGTCACCATAGCAGAGTTAAATATTATCTTTCGTTCCCTTCAATGACTAGAAATTAGTAACATCTTTGAAATAATTTATGAGCTTATGTCCAGAGAAATCAAATCAAAGAAACAAATTGAACAAAAATCTGATGAAAAATAAATTTTAAGTGTTTTAAATCAATCAATATTTCAGACTTTTAAAGTTTGGAAATGCTAACAGCTATCCAAATCTGCAGTCATACATACTAAACTGATTACTATGTCAAGAGAAATCAAAAGAAACAAAACATCTGTAAAATGGTAGATTTTTTTACCCCCTTTAGCCCCTTATCAAACAGAAACAGTAGGACCTTAGAATAAACTGTTGACACAGAATATGTCTCGCCTTACCCACGTTTTCATGAATCTGATCGTCACCAGCAGCCATGATAACAAAATGTAGGTCTTATTTTGTGTGCAATACCTGCTAGCTAAAATCTTCATATGATTGTTCAAGCATGATGGAGGGGTCAAGGCCACCATCTAAATGTGTATAATCCTCAGGATGCAACTGCAACTGCATGTCAAATATCGAGTGGCTGCAAAATTTCAAAGTCAGTTGAGTATGACTGCAGGGTCATAGACATAAAACACCACTGAAACTGATCTCAATCATGATAATGCAACTGCATACCATAGATCAATGGGCTACAATAAGTGGTTGATGTTAAACGGACATAAGAAAAAACTTGAACATTTGATCAACAGTGCAAAATTTGAAAGTCAGTGGAGCATGACTGCAGAGGCATAGACATAAAAACGCCACTGAAACTGATCTGTACTGATGCTAATGGAACTGCATACCAAATATCAATGGGCAACTATGAGTGGTTAATGCTGAACAGACACCAAAAAAAATTTAACATTTGAAAAAAAAACAATTCAAAATTTCAAAGTAAGGGGAGCATGACTGCAGGGGGCATATACATAAAACGCCACTGAAACTGATCTGTACTGATGCTAATGCAACTGCATACCAAATATCATTAGGCTAGCACAGGTGGTTGATGTTAAATAGACCCAAGAAACATAGAAAGCAGCCACAGCCTGCTAAGCTCACCTCGTTGTTCAGCATTGTCACATGTTAAACAAGTCAGTAAACTGGAATGGACTATAATCAATCTTTTTTTAAAAGATTCATTTATTCGTAACATGTAGGTCAATGACTGCATCCAAAGCATTCACTGCAGCTGTCATCCCAAAATGCATCAAATATACCAATACAGTTGATGTGGAACATGTCAGAAAATGGAAATGGACTTAAATCACTCTACCTAGCCAAGTCAATCATGTGTAAAATGTAGGTCACAATCAGCATCTCACACATGCATTGTTGTTGACATCCAAAGATGCATCATTCATTACCAATATGGTTGATGTGGGACATGTCAGTAAGAGGTAATGGACTTCAACCATTCTACCTAACCAAGTCCCTCATGCGTAAAATGTAGGTCACATACAGCATCCCAAGCATGCATCATTGTTGTCATCTTAAAATGCATAATACATACCAATATGGTTGATGTGGGACATATCGGTAAGCAGGAATGGACTTGAACCAATCTACCTAACCAAGTCACTCATGCGTAATATGTAGGTCATCGATAATAGACAACATCCGAAGCATGCATTGTTGTTGTCATCCCAAAATGCATCATATATACCATATGGTTGATGTGGGCGGTGTCAGTAAGCTGGAATGTACCTTAACCATTCTTCCTAACTAAGTCGCTCATGCGTAAAATGTAGGTCAGAGACAGCATTCTAAGCATGCATTGTTGTTGTCATCCCAAAATGCATCATATATACCAATATGGTTGATGTGGGTCATTTCAGTAAGAGTGAATGGACTTAAACCATTCTACCTAACTAAGTCAATCGTGCTTTAAATGTAGGTCAGATACAGCATCTGAAGCATGCATTCCAGTGGTCATCAAAAAATGCATCATGCATACCAATATGGTTGATGTGGGGCATATCAGTAAGTGGGATTGGACCTTAACCATTCTTCCTAACCGGACGCCGACGCGGATGCAGACGCTAGGGGTATCACATAAGCCCCCTCCGCCGGAATCACCGTATCTAAGTCTCACGTTTTTACTATCTTCGAAGGCTTGACAAAAATCAACTGGCAACTAATCATTCCCACTGATACAAGCCAAGAACTCTTCAATGAAAAATATTCTTGACAGGCAGATGGATGGATGGTCAGATGTTCAGATGTACAAATACTGTGAAAACAATAGGCCACCAATATCTCTATGTCGGTACCAAATTTTGAAATTCATCCTTTTTGTATCCCATATCTCTTGTTACATTAATTGAAATTCAGTTGATAAAACAAAAACAGTCTGTTTACATGTTTGTGAAAATTAACTGGATTACAGCAACAAGGTATGTATAATGACAGAAAGTGTTACTACTGCCATTTATACATGTAAATAAATCCACACTCAGCATGCAGGAGGATACCTAGTTAATACATACCTGTATATGCATTTTAATAACAGCTTTTCCTATTAGTGTTGCACCAAAAAATGTCCAGAATGGAACAAGAAAATGGCCACAAGTAATTCCAGCAAGATCAAATAATGGATTTGGAATCTGAAATATATAATGCTTTGTGAATTTTATTGAAAAAACTATCTGTTATAAAGTCTAAGTACACAGTTTAAAGTCATGAAAAAAAACCACAAATTTATTGTACTCCAATATCATGTAGTTTAATACATGTTTATGATGAGACAACAGCAATCTGCTTTGATCCAACTGAAATTGAAATTGCAAGAATACAAGTAATTTTGAGGGAGTTGAAAGATTCTAATGAAGTATAGACATGTTCTACTTTAAAATTTATCGATACATGAAGAAACAGGCCACATACCTGTAATACTAAGAAGAAAATACATGGGTTTCCCCTATCAAGATTAAATAATTTTTTTGCAAATGCTAAGGGAGGACAGACAGACAGGCATATGACAAATGAGGGAAGGACGGACAGTTGACTGACACCAAGTGATGGGAATAGCTCACACTAACCCTTCGAGTCAGAAGAGTTTTAAATGTAAACTTGGATGCTATATTTGTATTTCAGCAGTCTAATAAAATCATTATAAAAATACAATAATGATTTGCTAACATACTACTTCATGTACTTACTGATGCACAGGCTAAAATACCAAAAAATCCTACTCTCTGGACCAGATTATGTACTGCTAATTTAGATTTCTCCATAAAACCCTGTAAAATAGAATATTTGTTGATAATGTTCATATAAAAAAATTCTTGATTTACCCATAATCATGTATATATCACATTTTTACCATGGCTTAAAAGCATTTAGACAGATGGGAAAATGATTAACATGATGATGTGCAGTAAGCACTCTAAGCAGTTAGACACACATATTCAAAAGTACTGCACCGTGTGTTAATCCAAGCCAATAAATTGACACATCAAATGACATTTAATTACCTGTCTGATAATTTCTAGAAGTGGACAGTTCAATTTTATAATCTGGAAGTAAAGTATCAAGTCTATCTTAAGATTCATTTCATTCCCACAAATATTGTTCACACATTACTTAACTAGAAAGTTACCAAAATCAAGCAAAATATGAATAAGGGCTCCTTTTTACATAATAACCATGTACTAATGAAGTGGACAGTTCAATTTCCTAATCTGGAAGTAAAGTATCCAGTCTATCTTAAGATTCATTATATGCCCTCATATTTTGTTCACACATTTTTTAACTAAAAAATTTGAAAATCCAGCGAAAAAGAATAAGAGTTTCGTTTTGAACAATGTACTTCAGATATTTTTTTTCCCAATGTCCCCCTCCTAAAACATGAAAATTTAAAAAAGAAGTGAAAGAAAAAAAAAATTGGAAAGACAGAAATTCAGATTTTCCTATTGTAATGATCAAAGCAAAATTTAGAATTTCTATAGCATTCTGGGCTCTTACAGGTCCAATACAGTACATATTTAATGCTAAACTCATCTGAAATATAATCAAATCAAGCTGTACGAGTTTTAGAATCAATTCTAATTTTAATTTGCCTTTTTATTTTTATGTTGAATTGTTGTCTGTTTTTGAACTTTCTGATGTACATGTATTTTTTGTATGACCTTTATTTTTCAACTACATGTAGATATGTAAGACTCATTTTTATCATACGCAATTTTCTGGTTGTTTTGACCTTTAACTTTCAGTGGAAATTGTCTACAAAAATCTTTTATGGCTGAAGATTTTGTTTAGTTTAGACAGGTGTTAGCTTTAGGGAGGTTTCAGATTAAGGCAGGGTTTAGTTTTACATTAGTTCAAATTTTTTTCATTTTTTTTCTAGACTTTTCATTGGATTCTGGTAGGTTGCTGTTTTTATGAACCTTGTCTTCTAGTTGCTTTTGAATTTTTTTGGTTTTTATGATTTTTTTTTGAGTTATACATTACCATATCTTCAGGATGTTCCTTTTTCTCATGTATCAGTTCTTCTATTTCTTCAAATTCATCATCATCTAAATCTGCTCCTGATAATCTGGCAGCTCTGGCCATAAAATATGGTGGTAATTCTCCTAATGCTGTTCCAGCCCCCTAAAAAACAAATAATTTTCAGTAAATGTACATGTATGTTATAACATATCACTTAGTGGACTCAATTGTCAACTTGAACATGTTGGGCATGGAATGCAAATGTGAAATTTACATTTCTTGCAATATTTGTTCATTTTTTTTAAGAATACACAAATACAAATATTTTGTGATATGAATAAAGTTGTTAATCATTTTAAAGAAATCACAAGTAAAAAGATTATCATCAACAGTTCAATCTGTCCAAAGACCACCTTCATTCAATGACCCCAGCTTTCATTTCAACAACTTTTATTTCCCTCGAACATTTACATTTCACTGCATTTTGACACGTGCACCACCTACAATAATGTCAGGAATGACCACAAATCAATATTCTGAAACAACCACTTTGACCCTTTTCAGTTGTCAGTGACTATTGAATTTTTTTAAATCTTTGGATGAACCAATAAAAGTTGTGGAGTAAAGCATAAAAAGTAGTATACATTATGTTGCCAAGTGTCTGCTTAACATGTACATGTAACTAAAATTTCCAGATGTGCAAATTATCAAAAAAACCCTTTCTGTCTCCAGTTCTTAAATTCTAAAATAGGTGGGTCCTCAAATTCTAATTAAATATACTATCTACATACAAATTGTCATCAAGAATCGATCAATAAATTCCTCTTTCAGCAGATTTTCTTCTCCATACTAACAACAGCTGATAATGGCAAAAAAAAAAAAAAAATATTGAATGATAAAACAGAAGTCTTCTCTTAAGAAATTTTACAGTTGTCAACATGAATTTGCATAGGGCTATTCCAGTAAAAATTCCCACCAGGGGGTGGAACGCCACTTATTTTCATACCCCCCACCAAGAGAAAAAATTAAACTATTACGATACAATAGAAATTCACCCACCCCCAACAGAAAAAAAATTCACTGGTGTTCCATTCCCGGTAAGAATTTTAAATGGAAAATCCCTAACTTACATACCCACATGACTGCCTCTAATCTGACTTTGTTCATAATCTTCCATAATGAGATTGTGCTATTTTCTGGTACTCCCTCTGGACAGACAATTCTGCAAAATTACAGTTCACAGCCTTAACCGTTTTATCATTATTACATGTATCATAAATTCACAATCTCATTTATTCAACTATTTTTCATTCAAACATGTACAATTTAGCACAATCATTAACTATTACAAAATTTGCCTTGTTATGGCACATGATCATAGTAGCAAAAATTTGCCTGGATGCTGACTTATCATCAAAAGTGCATGCATATGCAAAATTTGACAAACCTATCATTTACAGTGACTGAGATCTGAACTTATCAGATAACTTCAATAAATTCAGCCAATTTCAGAAGCCATGTTTGATACCTTTGTATTTTTTTTATCAGTCAAGTACCTAACCTGTATGAGTTATTACAGAAAAATAACATGCATGTGTTATTACTAATGCAAAAAATTGATAACATATGTATGTTACATGCTTCAAATAGGAATTATGCAGTCATAGTTTTGTTTTAAATATATACCATTTTATTATTGCCATTATTGTCTATCAGCATGCTAGGAGTTAAAATCATAGGACTTCTCATAGTTTGCAAATATTGCAAAATATACATATGTTATTACAGGAAAAGTATGCCTGTAATAATATAAGGGTGTTATTACAGATACTCTACATCACTTAAAAGTGCTTTCCCCAGACCAAAATAATGCCTAATCAGATTATATCTTAATTAACAGTAATGTATGAAAATCAAAGCATGTCAATAGGTTCTGCGCAAGTTTCTTAGTAATTCCCAAGTGTCTAATAAACTAACAAATCATATTCCTGTAATAACTAAGCATTGTTATTACAACTTAAGTAATATCACTTTAGAGCCTTGTCTCATTGATTAACCATGGTTCATCAAAAATGTTTTAACTTAATTGAAAACTGATTTATACAGGCTAAAAAATTAGTTTCTGCGCAAATGTCTAAGCAATTCCCAAGTGACAAAATAAAGGTAATATATTAAAGGTTGCTACATACATATGTTATTACAGAATTAGGAATAAAGAGCAGATAACTCAAAACAACATCTGTAATAACACATGCATGTTATTTTTGTGTAATAACTCATACAGGTTAGGTACTTGACTGTTTATTGACGGCTAAACTGGGATTAAATCAATCTATGACTTTAATTTTCCTACAAATACCAGTCATTAGTACATTCCCACTTTTATATTAGGCACATCATATAAGGATTATTGATCTAGTCTTTGTTACAATTGTCATACTATCTCTGATATAGAACTACACAGTACATACTCTGTAGGATATGGTGGTTCAGGAAAATCTGTTGACTGACATTCATAAGCTGCTAATGTGACTGCTGCAATGTGTGGACCCTGTAACAAAATATACACTCTGGTTGTCACTGAGAATTTCTGCTGCCCACCCACCATACAGTGAAAAGAAATCTCTTGAGAAAACTTCCTTTTTTGATTGCATATCAGATGAATACATGAGGATCAAGATAGTTCAGTTGTACAGTCTCAAACAATATTTGTTCTTTAAAATTAATCTAACTAATTACCAGGTCAATCAAAGTGCTTGAAGCACTAAAAGGTATCTTTGCTACTGATGCCTACTTTCTTTTGGGTTCAGTGCCTGTACACAGACTGCACATTAAATTATCTGACATTTAAGAAATAATTTATGGTAGGTATATGGTTATTGGAAATTTGACCATGGACTGGGCCTTTATAATCGAATTTAACCCAGAGCATATAAAGGCCAAGGGCATGGTTAAATGACAATAACCATATACCTGCCATGAATTATTTTGATTCTTATATGACAGAAAATGGAATTTTCCATTCTGAAGCAACCTAAGAGAAAGAGGATTTCTCGCCTCCATTGCTGTCTGTGTCCTTGACGTCACAATACACAATCTGACATTTTCAAACTGAAGCAAGTTCAAAATCTGAATCTAATACAAAACAAAACACATTTACGTGTCTAAATAGTGTGATTTAATTTTATAAATGTTCTGAACTTATATTTCCTTCATAAACTAAGACGAAAATTCCTTTTACTCTTATTCCGATACCCTTTGCACATGTGCAAAATATAATGTTATCGAGTATTATACTGGTTGATGATTTACAAGAGCCATGTTAGAATATGAAATAATACATGACCATAAATCTTTCTAAGATACATTTGAATGATACAAGAAAACTCTTAAATTACAAATATCAGCAGTGAACATTACCCTTTTTCTTTGCTTTTAATATTAACACTTTTTTTTTCAATAATGCTGTGTTAATTTTTGTTCTGACTAAAAATAATGCCCTCAGTCTAACAGGTTTATTTTCTAAATCTTGTCACAAGGAAATTTTATCTACTTAAAATTTGTTCAGTATCTGAATGAGATGAAAACAGCTTAATAGAAATGAACTTTTTATCCATGAGAATTTGATGTATTTTTGTGAACAGATAGTTTATGATGTAATTTATTGATTACAATTAAAAAATGTATATGTCACCATGCTTTTAACGGAGATATTTTACAAAGTTTCCGGATTAAACATTATTTACGGAAAAAGGGAGTTAATTTGTGGCAAAGTAAACGAAATATGACGTTTCACATCTGTCATTCAATAATGACGTCACAAAGGAAAAGCTGCAAAATTACTGTTCCGGCTCGAAAATCAAACACACTCAGTATCAAACTCTTTATTTTTCTAATACTCGATTGAATTGTGCAGCACAACAGTGTCTATATACATGTACCGTAAGATGTACCTGCACATGCTCAGGCTTTTCCTTTACTAAACACTCAAAGCAAGATTTACTTTCAATTTCATGAATTAGATATGTGCAATCTCAGTACCTCAGATAATGAATCAGCTCTGTTATGAAGACATGAAGTGTTATAACAACTACTTTACTATAAAGATGTAATTATTTGTTTTCAATTTCAACAACACAAATATCCCAGGATATTGTTAAAAACAGTAACATACAAAATTTTCAAAACATTACAACAATTTGGGGGATTTCAGTGTTAGCAGAAAAATCTTTGGGCCACAATCTATAAAATGGAAAAGTAATTAGTGGCATTAATAAATACGGTCCTATAAACAAGTGAAGACCCTAAAAGATGTCTTGCCCGTCCCTGCTGGCCTCTAAATTGATGTGAAATCTATGTGAACTAATTAGAAAAGTGAACATGCTCACTAGACCGTGAAATTGAGGTCGAGGACAAAAGTCACCTGCCAGACTGACATGTACTACCCAAGACCAACCTACATACCAAATATTATCAACCTACCACTTCTAGTTATTGAGATATGGACTTAAGCAGAAAAACTTAACATGGCAACTAGACTATGAAATTGAGGTCAAGGACAAAAGTCAAGTGCTGAACTAACATGTACTACCCAAGACCAACCTACATACCAAATATTATCAACCTACCACTTCTAGTTAATGAGAAATGGACTTAAGCAGAAAAACTTAAC
>MJUU01036228.1:28754-56264 GCA_002080025.1 Modiolus philippinarum | reverse complement strand
ATATCATTGACCTACCACTTATAGTTACTGAGAAACTAAACTAATCATAAAAACTTAACATGATTACTAGACCATGAAATTGAGGTCAAGGACAAAAGCCATATGACAGACTGTCATTGACCTACCACTTATAGTTACTGAGAAACTAAACTAAGCACAAAAACTTAACATGTTCACTGGACCGTGAAATTGAGGTCACAGACAAAAGCCATATAGCAGACCTTCATGTACTACTCAAGACCCACCTGTATACCAAATATCATTGACCTACCACTTATAGTTACTGAGAAACTAAACTAAGCACAAAAACTTAACATGTTCACTGGACCGTGAAATTGAGGTCGCAGACAAAAGCCATATAGCAGACTGTCATGTACTACTCAAGACCCACCTGTGTACCAAATATCATTGACCTACCACTTATAGTTACTGAGAAAGTGACCTAATCACAAAAACTTAACATGAAAGTTTACGCCGCTGCCGTCGCCGCCGCCGCCGTCATACTTTGTACGCATACTTCTCGCTTTCCACGCCTTTCGTCGCGGGCGAGACAAAAAATTAAAATGTTGATGTCACTGCTGACTAATTGATATATAAACAACACATGTCCTAATGACTGCCTCAATCAACACTAATTAATCAGTCTAATTATCATGTTATCCTTTCACATAATTCACTTTCAATATTTTGCTGCATTACACCCAACTAAAAGTTTGTATCTCATTTCAAACTTCTTTTGAACTATTAATATCAAACTGTTAAGGTGGCTCACTCATCCCATTTTTTTGAATTTGTGTCATTTTTCAGATCTCCTCTGGTTTTCTCCAGTTTCATGGCTTAGAAAATTTGCCACATGGACCCCACTTTTTATTACACCAGTCTTGTATTGGTCAAATTAAGACACCTGACAAGTTTTCGTAAAATTCTTGAGAGAACTTCCTAGCTTCTAGACATTGTTCTAATGTTATATTAAGGGAAAATCCAGAGAAACCCATTTTCCAACGATTTTTTTGAATTTTTTTTATCTCAGTTAAAAGTATTTCTTTAACCATCCCATTTAGTCTACAATGCTTAATCATTTTAAAAAAGGTTGCAAGAAATCCTTGATGGAAACAATATCAGGGGTGAGTCTCCTTAATGATATCAGAGACATATAATTAAAGAGACTGGCAACTCTACTATCACCCCATATAAATCACAACAAACATGACACAGCCACACCAGAACTTCTTAAACTACTTTAAATTTAGTCGACATATTTCTAAACCGAAAAGTGATCTGTTCTCCTTAATAATTTTATAGTACAGTTTAGAAAATTTGAATGACAAATATTGATAAACAAAAAAGTTATTGGCAAAGAAAGCAGAGACTTCGTGTGGAAATTTATCGACGATGTTCGTTGTGTCCCATGTTGACTTTTGAAACTCCTCTTTCATTTCCGCGTTTAGAACTTTCTGGTTATGAAAGCTGGAAAGTATTTTACCTTGTTGGTAGAGTTTAGATACTTTTATTATGATATTTCCATGTTTTATCGAGATATAAGTGATTTATTGTTGTGAAGTGGAAGTTTTATCGAAGTCTCGGTGGCGGCGAGATTTCCCGACAATTTGTAATGTTGCCAATCTCTTTAATTATATGTCTCTGATGATATCCATAATTTGTCACAAAGTGTGTGTGTGTAAATTGTCTCACCAAGCTGAGTGAAACAGAAAAAAATCACCCAGGATCTACATAGAAAGCATAACAGGTAGGATGGGATGTATTGTGGATGTCATGTTTTCAAACTTCAATGTGTCAAAACACATGAGGAATCCCAGTAGATGTTAATAAATCATTTACTTAATACACATACACATACTTACAAGGTATAATAAAAATGTATGTAGACCTGTACCAAGTCCAACTGATGACAATACACCAAGTCCTACCCAATAACTACACCATAATATATACTTTTCTATTACTTCTACATACTGTAAATATAAACAATATCAGTAAAAAGGATGCAGTCTAAATACGAAATAAAGGGCAATTTGTTTTTGTTACGGACTTAATCACAGCTTGTATCAAGAGAGCCCTTTAATGTAAGTTTGACACATTACTCAATGATTAAGTCTGTATCAAAAACAAAATGTCCTTTACTTTTATTACCTATAATTCACAAAATAGGATAAATAGAATTCTAAACTATACTTTAAAATTCTAGACATGTAGACTTACCTAGACAGCCTAGAATTACCATGATATACAGTGATACATGTATCAGAAGAATCCTCTATAATAAATGCTAATTAACGGTCAACTTTAACTAAATAGCATTATTGCTCAAACAGTATAAAATAACACATTTTTTTTTCTATAAACATGATAAAAGGACTGATGTTTTTTATATATGTACAGTACTATCAGGTTTTATTCCAAATTGTACTCATACTACAAAATGCTGGAAAAGAATTTTTCAATGCACTTCTATCTTTTGGTTTTCTCAAACTTTGTTTTTGTTGTCTTCAGGTTTTTTTTCTTGTTTCTTTTTGTTTTGCTTTGCTCTTTACAGAGGATATGTGATTTAAACATTTTATTAAATAAACAGTAAATGTAACAAGAGCTGTCCCCGAATGGCAGCCAAAGATACCCCCCGCTCATTGAACCCTGAATTGATATGGTAAGTGCAAAATTAATTTGGTGTGGACACAATACAGGTGCGGACACAGTACAAGTGTGGACACAATGATATAATCTTCAAGAAAAAACTTTTCACAAGGGTTCCAATGAAAACACTCTAAATCAGACAAATATAAAATTCACCCTTTTCAGCCTATTTGACATTTTACACATCTACATATAGTGTTCATCCTTTGTCTAAAGTTTCATCAAAATCCTTCAAGTGGATTAAGAGGAGTTGTGCGTAAGAGGTAATCCATACATAGGGAATCAAGGAAAACTCAAAGTTAAATTATCCCCCCTTTCTGGTTTCTGACGATAATTATATTCCTTCATGCACATCTCCATATAGTGTTCATACTTTGTATAAAGTTTCATTAAATTCTTTCAAGTGGTTTAAGAGGAGTTGCGCTTACGAGGTAACCCATCCATGGGGAATCAACAAAAAGTCGAAGTTCAATTATCTCCCCTTTCTGGTTTTGAGCAATAATAATATTACTTCATGCACATCTCCATATAGTGTCCTTCCTTTGTGTAAAGTTTCATCAAAATCCTTCAAGTGGTTTAAGAGGAGTTGTGCTTACGAGGTAACCCATAAAAAGGGAATCAACGAAAAGTCAAAGTCGGATTATCTCCCCTTCCTGGTTTCTGACAATAATTATATTCCTTCATGCACATCTCTTATAGTGTTCTTACTTTGTGTGAAGTTTCATTACATTCCTTCAAGTGGTTTAAGAGGAGTTAGGCTTACGAGGTAACCCATACATGGGGAATCAACGAATAGTCAAAGTCCAATTATCTCCCCTTCCTGGTTTTGGACAATAATTCTATTTCTTCATGCACATCTCCTAATAGTGTCCTTCCTTTGTGTAAAGTTTCATCAAAATCCTTCAAGTGGTTTAAGAGGAGTTGCACTTACGAGGTAACCCATAAATAGGGAATCAACGAAAAGTCAAAGTCAGATTATCTCCCCTTCCTGGTTTCGGACAATAATTATATTCCTTCATGCACATCTCCATATAGGGTCCTTCCTTTGTGTAAAGTTTAATCAAAATCCTTCAAGTGGTTCTCCTATTAGTGTTCTTACTTTGTGTGAAGTTTCATTAAATTCCTTTAAGTGTAACCCATACATGGGGAATCAACTAATAGTCAAAGTCCAATTATCTCCCCTTCCTGGTTTTGGACAACAATTTTATTTCTTCATGCACATCTCCTAATAGTATCCATCCTTTGAGTAAAGTTTCATCAAAATCCTTCAAGTGGTTTAAGAGGAGTTGCGCTTACGAGGTAACCCATAAATAGGGAATCAATGAAAAGTCAAAGTCAGATTATCTCCCCTTCCTGGTTTCGGACAATAATTATATTCCTTCATGCACATCTCCATATAGTGTCCTTCCTTTGTGTAAAGTTTAATCAAAATCCTTCAAGTGGTTCTCCTAATAGTGTTCTTACTTTGTGTGAAGTTTCATTAAATTCCTTTAAGTGTAACCCATACATGGGGAATCAACGAATAGTCAAAGTCCAATTATCTCCCCTTCATGGTTTTGGACAACAATTTTATTTCTTCATGCACATCTCCTAATAGTGTCCTTCCTTTGTGTAAAGTTTCATCAAAATCCTTCAAGTGGTTTAAGAGGAGTTGCGCTTACGAGGTAACCCATAAATAAGGAATCAACGAAAAGTCAAAGTCAGATTATCTCCCCTTCTTGGTTTCGGACAATAATTATATTCCTTCATGCACATCTCCATATAGTGTCCTTCCTTTGTGTAAAGTTTAATCAAAATCCTTCAAGTGGTTCTAATAATAGTGTTCTTAATTTGTGTGAAGTTTCATTAAATTCCTTCAAGTGTAACCCATACATGGGGAATCAACGAATAGTCAAAGTCCAATTATCTCCACTTCCTGGTTTTGGACAACAATTTTATTTCTTCATGCACATCTCCTAATAGTGTCCTTCCTTTGTGTAAAGTTTCATCAAAATCCTTCAAGTGGTTTAAGAGGTGTTGCGCTTACGAGAAGTGTGGACAGACGGACAGACGGACGGACAGACAGACAGGGTGATTCCTATATACCCCCCCAACTTTGTTTGCGGGGGGTATAAATATACATGTAAACAAATACTCACTGGTTGATGTTTTCCCTGTACGTTATACATTAGATATAAAACTATTAATAATAATGCTGAAACTAAAACTGTCTTTTTTCTCTTCCATAATCTGTTGAAATAAATTAAAATACTGGTACATGTACATTATCAGTGATTATGAAACATATGAGGTATATGTAAATTGGTGAAATATACATTTAAAGGAAAAATGTTTCCTGTATAGATTATACTTTGATGGATGATGTATCTGAATTTTCTTTCATTCTGCATGTTCTATTAAAATTTTAGTCAAGATCCATCACAACATGTTTGCTATAATACTCAATGTTAATGTCTCCTTTCAAATCTAAAACAGTTTATTTGGTTGATACGAGTCACATATTTTCATTGCCAACAATAAAAGGTTATGCCTGAGTAAATACACAAGAGACTAAGTCTCGACATACCTGGTAAAACCAAGCATTGGAACAACGCTTTTATTGTTATTCTTAATCTTGAAGTCACCATAAGTCCGTCAACAATGAGCTTTGCTCATACCTAATAGTAATTTAAAGATGGCCTGTAGCACCTGTTAGAGGGAATTTCAATGCTAAATTTCTAGTAATGTCATGTGCTTGTAACTTGATTTCTACAAATAGTTTTTGATGTTACCCAACTCTGCTCCTTTAGATTAAAGAGAAATAATTGTGTGATAGGTATTGAAAATCACTACAAAAAGATGAGTTGGTCTAATGTACGCTTTCATTTTTTCAGTTAAAATGTACAGTGCAGACGTATTCTAGCTAAGTCACAACAAAATTATGAGGTTTATCTCTATTTAACTTACCTAGTACCAAGCTGATTAATTAATGAGGCTGATTCTAAACAGAAATAATGTATGGTCTTTAATGGTTTTCTCCATAACACTATCTTTTCTCTTTCTAGTCTTTCATTATGCATAATGTCAAGTATATCTGATTTGTCTTTTACATCACCATTAGTGGAACTCTGGGTTGTTTGCCTGTGTTTTACTGTATCGGATGATGGGGTTTTAGTACCACGCCTCTGTTCCATCTCACTGAACTCGGCGTCAATTAGTCGATCTACCTAAATATTCAGTTTGAAATGATGAAATTGTAATACATGTACATATGAAAAAAGTACCACTAAATGAACAGTTTTGAAACATTGTAAATAAAGATATTACTGTGATAATATTAATCATTGACACTTTTTATATCATTTGGTAGATTGTGATTTTCTTTTTTACATTAAAATAGCTGGAAACATGTAATTCTGAAATAAGGAGTTCATCACTATGAGTTTTTTTTGGGGTTCACACTGCTACTAAATCAGCTAATATTTTAATTATAGACACAGAAAAGACACATGTAGTTGTTGAAGATTTACTGTTTATGTTTTACAATTGTTTAAACAAACTGAATGAGGAGGTCTGAATGTTGGAGACTCTTGCAAGACACAATAGCTGTCACATGTATGAAAAGAGGGAGCTAGTATCAGTATATACATGTACTGTGTAGGTCACAGCAAAAGCTGGAAATTTCAACTTTTCTTTCTACCGGTAATGCTGTTTTGCTGTTTCTTGTATAATACCTAAAAGATGGATTCAACAACAGATGACTGTTGTAACGAACATAAAATTTGTCAAAATTGCAATATTTATACATCATTTTGCTTTGTAAAGAAACTCAGACAGCAGATGAATCAAATTACACAGAAAACTAAAACATAGGTTTTTGTTCTCTTAAATAATTGTTTGTTTTTTTTTCTATACATGAAATATGTTACATGTCATCATCAGGTGAATGAATTACAGACATATATTGGGAACCTGAAACCACACATATTATTTTATCAAAAATATCTGAATTCTCAATATACAGTTATTCAGTTCCCACTTGAAAAATCAATGTATATTGTAGAAAATAAAATTTAATATAAAGAACTACCATACTGAAATTGAAATGAAAGATATTTTTTCAATCTTATTATCTCCCTTTTCAGAAATTTTTCAAATGTCCAAGTCAAGATTTAACATAATTTATTGATATATTAAAACATCTCTAAACATTTCAAATATTTGTTTATAATTTATCAAAAATTTGTGCAAAATAACTAAACAATGATTTCTAGACATCTTACATGTACTACAACATGGACAAATCAAAAACAAAAAGCTTCTAAGCACAACATCTAAATTTTAAAAAAAATGGCAGGTGCTTGCCTCCAGGAGTTAAAAAGCAAGTTCAGACCATATGTGTTTAGTTATGGATGTTTGCTGTTCAATTTGCAAATAATTAGGTGTTTATGGAATTTTTTTTTTATGAAATTGAAAAAGAAATAATTAAACAAAAATTGTGAGAAAAAACACAACTAAATCATCTTGTGCTGGATATCAAAATTACAAACCATTAACACATGTAAAATTTGACCTTTATATTTAGTGACAGAATAAAATATTTCATACAATTTCATCAATACCTGCCTAAATTTCCATAAAATAAAATTGTTATAAATAGGTACTAGTAAATAATGAAATCAGTGGACAAAAAAAACTTTTTTGAAATATATCTCATTATATTAAAAGCCAGAAGAGTTCATAAATCTATCTTGATTGTCAAAATATGATCAGCAAAAATCCTAAGTATCATAATATGATATAGGTTAATGTACATAGTAATTTGTTAACATGGTTGTACAATGTATTAAATGAATAATGTGTCTGAAAACTGAAATGCAGTCAAATGATAGACATGATAGAAGCAATGTGCTTGAAATTCATTCACAAGACTGACCAATTGCAAGCTTCCACTGCTACCCTTCTTCTTCAAATTAAGCCTTTCCATAGTTGTGAGGAAGAATTTATTTGCCTCTCGAAACAAATAAGAAATACCAAATTCATGTAGAATTAAACTACTAGTAGATGCTCAGAGACTGAGCCTGTATCGCCCCCCTGACAAAATGCTTCTATGCCATGCATGACCAAAAATGATGTTTTTACCAATCATGCCAATGGAGTCTAATGTTAAGCTACATGTGTATGTTCTCCAAAATTTGCTACAGTGGTTTCAAAAGAGAAGATTAAAATGTGATTTTCCCATAAGGTCCAATGTTAAACTATGTTCCGTGCTTGGGGCCATGTTTTTTATCGGATCAGAACAAAATGAGCAATCTTTGTTAAGGACCTTTAGTACATCATTCCTGTAAAGTTTGGTTGAATTTGCTTCAGCTGTTTCAGGGCAGAAGATGAAAATGTGATTTTCCCATAGGGTCCAATGTTAAACTATGTTCCATGCTGGCGGCCATGTTTTTTATCTGATCAGAACATAATGAGCAATCTTTGTTAAGGACCTTTAGTACATCATTCCTGTAAAGTTTGGTTGAATTTGCTTTGATAGTTTCAGAGTAAAAGATGAAAATGTGATTTTTCCACAGGGTCCAATGTTAAACAGTTAAACTATGTTCCATGCTGTCGGCAATGTTTTTTATCTGATCGGGACAAAATGAGCAATCTTTGTTAAGGACCTTTAGTACATGTACATCATTCCTGTAAAGTTTGGTTGAATCTTCAGCTGTTTCAGAGTAGAAGATGAAAATGTGATTTTTCCTTGAGGGTCTAATGTTAAACCTAAATTCCGCGCTGGCAGCCATTTTTTTTGTTGGAACAAAAAAAGCAATCTTAGTAAAGGACCTTCCATACATCATTCCTGCAAAGTTTGGTTCAATTTGCTTCAGTGGTTTCAGAGGAGAAGATGAAAATGTGAAAAGTTTAACAGATGACGGATGCCAAGTGATGGTAATAGCTCACACCGACCCTTTGGGTGAGCTCAAAAATAGACAACAATTCCCCTTGCAAGAGATGTATGCCCTCTATATATTTCAGTTATGGTGTACTTATTCCTGATAGAATTTCTCATGTGGATATACTATAATACTTCCAAATTTTACGAAATGAAATTCTGACCACATGTTTAAAATGCCCACATCTAACTATTTTATAATGCCAAGTTTTCTTACAATCAACTTAATGAGTGCCCTGTGTTTGTCTATATGTTGTAATCATCCACTAGCTTAAGACACTAGAGCTTTTGTCGGGAAACGGATGACAGTGATTGTAAGAGCACTTTGCCAGTTTAATTAATGCTTGTTGAAATCCCCGCATCCATGACCAGGACAGACATGGATGTAGCGTTGTTCGACAATTAGCAAAGAATTCCGCTCTAACCGTTGCTAGGGGCCGCCTTGAACTTACTATGAGGTATGAGCAAAGCTCATTGTTGAAGGCCTCATTGTGACTTCAAGATGAAGCATAACAATATTTGTAGAGACTTTGTCTCATGTACATTTACTCCATATCCTTTCATTCACAACAGATGCCAACCCCGTGTTGATGGGACTCAATCAATTCTTGAATTTTCAGTAATTTGGGTCTTCTTTCAGTAATTATCAAAACAATATTAATATTAGTCTATCTAGTCTCTGAATCCCCACATTTTGTATACATGTATACATTTGTAAACTTAATGAATAAAATATATTGCTTAAATAAACTGTTTACCTACATGATATAGCATTATGATTGTCTTGCTCAACACTGAACTCAACTTTACATTTGCAATAGGCAAAAATGCAAAATATCTTGGGATGATTTTGATATACAGCAGGGATGTACCTTCATGCGTAAACCTCTATGGCCAGCTGGGCCCTGGCAGATGAAAGTTAGTACATTTTTTTGTAGCCCAGCTGTATATTCTACTAGGCCAGTGCTATGTGTCCAACAATAAATGGCAGAAATTTTGGTAGCCAGCTTCTGTTGCCAAATCGGGATACATTTGTTACATCCTGTTCCTTTTTTTATCTTGCTGTTTCCCCATCAGGCAACATTTCCTGGTTGGGCAAAATTTCCTGATTGGGAATCCTTGCCTAGCTAACAACAAGGATTTGTATAGTGAGCATGGTGAGAAAGATTCGAATCTCGCGGTGATTTTCTATTAATTGCATTATAAGCTGGGCCGTTTGCGAGATTACAAAATATTACCCACAATGCCTTGCACCCACGCTAATCTTGTTCAATTTAATGGCGGAAAGTGTCATCGCTTACACAAACGTAGCTAAACTAGCCTGTTAATGTGTTCAGAACGTTTATCCAACTATATTTTATACATATTTAATGAAGAAAATATAGTTATGATACCAAGAGAAATAGTTTTCTAGATGGAATTATATGTGTTTCAACTTAGGTCAACATTTCCACCCTTGCAAACATCACAGTATTGTCAGTCTTCATCGTATATTATTTATTTGAATCTCCTCCTTCAAAATCAACAATTATGTTATAAAATGTGTTTTTCGGTAATCAAACATGTATAATTTAGTTGCTGAATAAGTAAAATGATCTAATTTTTCTTGCTTTGTGACAAATTTAACTTGTTTTGTTTGTGACCATTTCAAAATTACAAGAGGTTACAGCTTGGTATGACTATAAATTATTTTCCACAAGAGCCGAGATTGGGATATAAAAAGGTATAAAACACACTTCTTTCACTTATTATGGTTTTGTCAATTTGTTGAAGAAATGTAAGTTTGTTGAATAGTTACATCTGGCTTTTATTCGTTTCAAAATATCACAATCTGAAATGCAAGCCGAAAAGGATGGGATTAGATTTTACATAAAGCTACATGAATTGGCAGTCTATATCTGGCTCTGATAAGGAAAATCGACAAACGTACATATGAAATGTATCATATAGTGTTTTAGAAAGAAAAAATAAAAGTTGGTTCTTCTTCTTCTTCTTTCCGGAACGAGTTGAACTCAGCATGAGTGTAATTAACTCGGTTCATACTCAGACAGGAGGCCTCTCCAAGTCAAATAAAACCCAAAATGCTGGAGTATGTACAGTTAAAATCATCTATGTATATATTTACAGCTATATACAGGAGGCCATCTGTCTAAGCGAGGTGAACTGGTGTCCAGGGGATGGTGTTCAACCTGGACTTGAAGTCCTCAAGTGTAGTAGACTCCACTGCACTTGCTGGCAACTTGTTCCATTCTCGTATGGACCTTGGAAAGAAGGAGTGGTAGGCTTGGTCTCTCTGCACTCCGGTTTGTCTTAGTTTTTGGCTACCTCTAGTTCTACTGTCCCCAGCGGTATAGAACTGGGATGGGTCAATGGCAATCAAGTGATGCTGGATCTTAAAGCACGTAGTCAGGGTCTGTTTCCATCGCCTGTGTTGGAGAGATTCCCATTGAAGTTGATCCAGAAGTCTTGTTACACAGCCAGGAGATTTGTCTTGGTAGCAATTGAAGACAAAGCGGGCAGCTCTTCTTTGCACCTGTTCAATGTCTCTGATGAGTGTAATCTGGTGGGGGTCCCATACTGGTGAAGCATATTCCAGGATAGGTCTCACCAATGTGGTCCGCCGTGTCGGTCCCGGCTGAAGAATAGGCCCGCAGCATCCTCTGAGCTTGGAGTATGAGCCATCCTAACAGAGGACCCCGAGGGAACCCCGGGATATAGAAATAGGACCCAGTATCTCCGGCTTGCGGGGTGTGACCCCTCCTAAACGGAGGCTGACCCCGAGGGTCCCGGGACATAGAAATAGGACCCATTCCGTGGTTGTGCGTGATTAATAAATACACAACCCATCTTTCGGATGGGATGTAAACTCAGGTCCACGTGTTGGAAGAAATGCCACGCTTCCTGCACGTTAAAGAACCCTTGTAGCAAGCTCCTTTTGGGGTGGTCCGTAGGTGATCGGCTACAAGGCTAAATTCCCTGCCCTTGACGATTTCACCCTACTTTTCCAGTGGCAGTCAGAATTTCCCGTCCCATGGCCATTTCAATACCCCAAAGTGATTATTTATCAACAAACTTGTTCTCGTCTTGATATAGCTGAAATATTGCTGAGTAGACGTTAAACAATATTCAATCAATCAATCAATCAATCACCAATGTGGTGTATGCTTTTGTTTTAACCTCTGGAGTACATCTTCTTAGGTTCCTTCTCAAAAAGCCAAGGGTCTTAGAGGCTTTACCGATGGTTTGGTTTATATGTGGAGCCCAGGAGAGATCTTTACTGATGGTGATTCCGAGGTATTTCCCTATGTCGACTTTTTTTAAGGTGTGTCCGTGGAGAATGCAAGAGGCTTGGTGTTGCTGGTCTTTCCCTGGAGCACGTATAACTTCACATTTTTCCGGATGGTTAAAGCAATATTTCAATGTGTTTGATAGGTTTGAAGCAAGTCTAGTAATTTGTAGTGGCGAGTGAAACGAAATCTCGCTACGGTGGATCTTACAAGACAATAGGAGATATGAATCCTTCTCACTATACAAATCCTTGCTGACACATTGTCAAAATCCATGACAAAAAGGTCTATCGCTAAGGAACATGCAAGTATCATACAGCAGTGTGTGATATATGAAAAGGATCACAGACAGTTGCTTCATATTATATATGTTGCTTACATCTAACAAGCCTCACAAGAAACACAACATCAAACATAAACTTGACATCCGTCTTACCAACTCGCGTTTGTGTCCCTTTGTTTTCTGATTTTTAGCTTTCAACTTTTGTTTCAGTTGCCTTATCGACAACTTCTCATAACTGTGTCTGACGCTTTTCCTTTCATTATGATTCATTATTTTACCTTTTAAAATGAATTAAATACAAACTCAACGTGTCTTTCCTATGAAAAGCCGATGGGGTGATCTTTCCATACTGTCACTTCCGGTTACAAAGGGCGATAACTGTGTTTTCCCGCCATAATTTAAGACTTTTAAAATATGTCATAAATCTTCACGGTAGAAGACAGAACAGACAAAATATATACCCTGTTTAAGACTGTACTCGCTTTCAAAATCAACATCCTGCTTAAGAAAAAGATCCGGTGGAGCCTTTTATGGACATAGAACAAATCTTATATGGCCGGACACTAGTTTTAACTGTTGTTTTACATCTTCCAAGTGGCCATGTGAAAATAATGACCCTGTTCAATACAGTAAGAGTGAAAAAGATACCCTGTTTAAGACAAACTGATTGCAAAAACATGACCCATTCCTGCGTCCTGCGGCACACTCATACTACCTAAATAACAGCAAGTATCCCCCGCCCGGGCACTTTGACAAGTCAATTATATCAATGGGATGCAATTTTTATCAATCTGTTATATCAATGGGTAGAAAATTGGGTACAGGTCAACTCGTACTTTTTCCAACTCGTACCTTTTCCAAATTTTGTAGCTACCGTTACGTAAACAAATATTATTCCCACTTTTTCCATGCAAATTATATAGCTACATATTTTTTTTCATAGTACAACTGATTCAGTTAAGCATGTTTAAAAATAACTTTCCAATATTAGTAGCAAATTTGATAAAAAGTTTGGTTGAATAATTAGGGATTCAATATAATTTATTAACGTTTAAAATAAACATAAGTTGAAGCATAAAATCCTTCTTTTTTTCAAGTAACAATAGAGCTAGTTCCAAGTTTTAAATAGACTATTACGTCTTTCGTGTGATAACTGATTGGATATATAGCCACATGCTTATCAAGTTTGCTAGAAACTTAATTTTGCAAAGTTCACAGATACGTGGATATGTAAAACAGCTGTAAATCATTTCATAATTTTAGAACATGAAAACATTATTTTAAAAGCTAAAAGGAATTCAAAATTGATATGGAGATACATAAACTCTCAAAGTAAGACTCATTCAGGAATAGGGGAACTTTGCATAGATCCGAAAGACCCAAAATCAATGAAAACTGATAACGATAAGGACAAAGCGAATATATTAGCGAAAATTTTTACTGATGTGTTCACAGTTGAGCCACATGGAGAAATTCCGAAACTACAAAATCGACAATGTGAATATGATATGACCTATTTGATGACTAGAAAAGAAGATGTAGCTAAACTTTTGAAAATGCTCAGACCAGACAAATCTATGGAACGCCATAGCTGCCTTATCTTGAAAATTGTCAGTTTGTGATGTCCAACAACAACATGTTAAGTCAAAATAACTTGTATCAAAGTCAAATATTTATGTTCTAGGGATAGTATGCAATGACGCAAAGTTGAAATTATATCGTCTTGGGTTAGTATGCCCTGATGTAAAGTTGAAATTGTATTCTCTCGAGTTATTATTTAGTGATGTCAAGTTAAGATTCTATTCTCGTGAGTTCGTATGTTATGACGTAAAGTTGAGATTCTATGATGTAAAGTTGAAATTCTATTCTGTTGAGTTTTTATGTAATGGTGTAAAGTTGAAATTCTAATTTCTTGAGTTGTATGTAATTGTTTAAAGTTTACAGTTTATCCTCTTGAGTTAGTAATTCTTGATGTAAGGTTTAAAATTCATCATTTTGAGTTGGCATGACATGGCATAAAGCTTAAACTAGAGGAAGTCAAGGTTAAAAACAATATGTAATGGTAAAATATATTGAGTTATGTATAAAAATTGTGTACGTTTAGTTGAAATTACTCTTAGTCAAGTTAGCATTGGACTATGATGGATTGACTTTTCAAAGTGTTATTTTTCATACTAGATATCTTGTGTAAAAATAAATTATTTCAAAGTAAGCTGTTTATGTCCTGGAGTTTATATGTAATGATGTAAAGCTGATATTCTATCACTTTGAGTTAGTGTGTTATGATGTAAAGCTGAGATTCTATCACCTTGAGTTAGCATAAAAAGTGTAAAGTTGAGATTTTATCTTTGTAACTTCGTATGTAATGATGTACAGTTGATATTCTATCACGTTGAGTTTGTATTTAATGATGTTAAGTTAGTATGTAATATGGTAAAGTTTGTACGTTACAACGTAAAGTCGAAACTTCATGGAGTTAAGAATTTCTTGGCTCAAACTTTTCGTTTCTTTCCCCTAATCTTTCTTGTCCCAAAGCATGAAAATGAACGACGACGAGTTGTTGAAAAAATGTTTGGACGAAATAGGCTTGTCAACACTACATGCAAGATTCAAAGAGGAAAAAATTGATGTTACAATGATAGAGTCACTTAGTGACAATGAGATGGGGCGGGTAGGCATAGAAACAATTGGAGACAGGCATCGTTTACGAGCGGTGTTACGAGAAAAAATGGATTCAAAATCAGACAGCAACAACCCTGCATCAGCCATGTCTAGTTTGTCAAATGGGGGTCATCAAACTCGAGTTCCTCTCGGTCTGCCAGTTTAGCAAATGATATCTACACTGAGAGAACTACTCTTTTCGGTCCGTATGGGGGTAGGTCCAACCGATCACGGCCAAACAGACTTGGCAGCAATGCCAGTGGCAAGAGGAAACGTAGTCGTACCTGGACTGCAAATTTTATATGTCTTGCAAACACAGACAGTATTACAGTTCCACGTTCTACAGAGCGTGAAATCTTGAAGAATGCAGGATTAGGCCAAAAGAAAATAAAGCTGGAGGAAAACGATTATGAACCAAATTTAATTGAAAAGTTGATGAGTGATGAAAAAGATGATGAAAATGAATCACTTGGATTTCCTAAGTTGAACGATGGGGGAGGAATAGAATTGATGAGAACCACACAGAATTGTAGAGCATTAAAGGTAATTAACAGTGGTTGGTCGGTGAAAGAGCTTAAGGCCGTTCTAAGCCCTCAGTCAAACATTTATATTCGACCCATTCAAAGAAATTTGTCGATTGGACCAATCTCTGAATGTGAAAACAACCCTACTGTCCAAGTAGAAACAACATGTTCAGGGTGCAAAAAGAGTTTTAAATTTCGTGAATTAAGGCAACATGTAGATTTTTGTGTAGGAACTTCTGAAAATAATGATGCTATTGGCGAAACCGTGATTATAGTAGTCGAAGAAAACAACAATAATGAATCCATCAGCACAATTATTGTAGAAAATGAAGAGAATGAGATTGGGCAGATAAATAGACCAGCAAGCCCCCCATTACCTCCATTAGTTGGAAATGAAATTATTTCAGGTGTTGAGAATGAGGTTATTAACATTCCTGTAGACCGCTCAAGTGTTCTTGATATAGTCCAAAATATAATTAAATACTGTGAAGAAGAAAACATCAAAGATCCAACAGAAATTCTCAGAAAACTGCAAAACGATATTGTTACTGGCAGACCTCTGGAAGTTGAAGATGTAACAGAATGTATCGAGGGTGATACAAATTTTATTTATGTTGACAGAGAAAACATTTTATCCACTGGATTTGATGAAGTAAAAATGATAACAGATCCACGTAAAACACTAGAAGTGCAGTTTTATGGTGAGGTACAGTATTTTCATAATACATATATATTTAGCTCACCTGGCCAAAGGCCATGTGAGCTTTTACGATCACTTGGTATCGGTCGTTCATCCGTTAACTTTCATATTTTGATTTTCTTCTTACAAAAGCATTGCCAAAAAGGAACAGTTTAATAAACTTAAATGTTAATAACAAGAATATTTTATTTACCAATCATGGGTCCATATAATAGGCAAAGAATCTGAAAATTTAACAATGAATGAAATGATTTATACAACAAATAAAAAAAGATTAATATAACAGATCATAAAATATTATACAAGTCATGTTACGGCAGGTTCACAGCCAACCTAATATTTAAATGCATTATGGGTGATTTCAAAATAAATGACACCACATTTTTATTTTTTGCTCAATTTTCAACATCAATGAATCTTGGTGATTCTTAAATGACCACAAAGCACATATATTGAAATTTGATTATCCAAAANAAATTTGGGGAAAATGTAGCACACTCTGTCCTACACCTTACAGTAAAAGATACTATATCAATAACACTATTATTTTGATTTTGGGACAAAAAATATCTGAGTGTCATTTTTTTTGAAATCACCCTTATACAATGTACATATAGATACTATCATATATAACATATTAATAATTATCAACTTTAATTGGGCTAAACCTTCTCACATTAAGACAAATGTTGATATATGCACCAAAATGTTTCAAAAAGGATAAATTTTCATTTGTAAATAACCGAATAAATTTACAGGATCAATTCATATTCCAAAAATTTTTACAGTTTTTTTCCCCCAAAAATATGTCTGGTATCACAATATAAAGGACATTGTAATATCAAATGTGCTTCGCCTTCAACTTTTCCCATTCAACAGTACTGACAAATACACTCAGATCTATCATCATGACCAATATTATTCAAGAAGTACCACAGAAAAGTTAGACACAACACTTTCACACAATGGTATTGGAACAAAACATATTTATTTTTGAAATTGTACAACATGCACAATACATGCATCCAAATTCTAAAAATGATTAAAACTAGAAAGATATCCCCCTCATCATGCTCATGAAGACAAAGCTCTACCCTTGGCTGGTTTTTGGTTTCTATTTTAATCCTATTGGTTGATGTCTATCAGCCTTTATACATCTATTGGTTTTTGGTCTTCCAGTTGTTCTGACTTTATCTGTACTGTTGAGACATAAAATGTTGAAATAGCCATATATACAGATGCTAGATTTAGGGAAACTTCGGTATTTTAATTTATTCATTGAATTGTAACTTTTCTCAGTCATCCCACATGGGATGAAAACTAAAGTTTGGTAGTTAATTAGTAAACAATGCATGATCAGATACAATTTGTTAAATATATTTACAAATGTCAAAATTTAAAACTAAAGTGAAATGAAATTATTACAGGTTGCCGCAGATTATGGCGGTCCCAGGAAAGAATTTTTTCGTCTTATAATGATTGACATCAAAGAGAAATATTTTGACCATGGCTTGCGAAATCTGATGTCGGAAGATTACGAGACAGTTGGGAAAATATTTGGTAAATACTATACAATTATCATGATTATGTAAATATGTGGTTTTATGGACTTTTGAAAAACTGGTATTCACTGAGGCCAACGTGAATACCCAGTTTTTCAAGTTATTAATTTATCCACAAATTTACTGAAGCAAAAGGCGAACTTTTTTATTTTATTTTGGTGAAGTTACATATGTATTTCAGCAGAGGTCATGAATATTCATTAGGTGTAATGAATATTTATAAGCTTAATTGTTACTAGGTATTATGCCAGGTGAATACCACTTTTTAGCTCACCTGGCCTACAAGACCATGTGAGCTTTTACCATCACCAGTCAGGGGTATTACTTCAACAATTTACTTTTTATATGTTTTTATGCCCCGTCTACGAAGTAGGGAGGGTTTATAGTTTTCAGGTCCGTTTTCCGTCCATAATGCTCAGGTTAAAATTTAGGATGAAGGTAGTTTGCCTTGAAGGAGGTTATTGAGCGAGCTTTAGGTGGGTTGGTGATCTGTTGTTGAAACTGTCACTCATTGTCGATATTTCCTGATATCTTTCGTTTTTGATTCATTATAAAAAAGTTACTTTTTACATGCTTTTTATTACTCTTTTAATTTATAAGCTTTTGCAATCACTTTATGTCTGTCGTCCTTCGTAAACTTTTTTCAAAAATCTCCTCTGAAACCATTGGGCCAAATGTACCCAAACGTTGCCGGAATCATCACAAGGGTATGGTTTTTGAAAAATTGTGTTTGATTAATTAATCCATCAAACAACATGGCCACTGTTTCTAAAAATAGAAAACAGGGGTAGATTGCAGTTTTTGGCCAAAAACTATAACAGATAACGAAAATCTGACGGGGTAAAATTGTGCAATATGGCAAGATCTTATGAACCGTACTATTTTGAACAAAATCTGAAAACTTGTATAGGAGTTATTGCCATTTTCAACAATTTTTTTAAAACATTCTTAGTTTTCGTCAATTATTCCCCAAAAAATAAAGAGATAAAGGTCAAGTGTAAATTGATAAAATGTCAAAATCTACCAGTGCTGCAATTTTGAAGGGAATTCCAAAACCCATATAATAGTTATTGCCCTTTATTCATAACAAATTTAATTTTTAAGCTCACCAGGCCTGGATTACATAAAACATCTCAGATTGAGATTTTGCTCAAAATTGAAATTTCTTTAATTGTGATTGGTCAATATTTGAGATCCTCAAATTTGAGATGTTTTATGAAACTGGGCCCTGACATAAAAGGCTATGTGAGCTTTTGCCATCACTTGGCGTCCGTCGTCTTCGTCGTTGTCAATCGTGGTTAAAGATCAATTCCTTTGAAACACTGGGCCAATTACAACCAAATGTCACAATAGTCCTTGGTGGTGTAAATGAAAAATTGTGTCTGACATATCTGTGCATAATCCAAGAAGGCCACCAGCGGGCCCATTGATTAACATTGGACCCTATGGGAAATGCATTCAAAAAGCAACTCCTTTGAAACCACTCTGCCAATTTCAACCAAATTTTGTCACAATAGTCCTTGGTTGATGTAAATTAAAAAAAATTGTCTGACATGTCTGTGTGTAATCCAAGATTGCTGACAGTGGGCCCATTGATTAACATTGGACCCTATGGGAAATGCATTCAAAAATCAACTCCTCTGAAACTGTAGGACTAGTTGCAGCCAGACTTTGTCATAAAAGTCCTTAGGTGGAATAAAAAAAAAATGTCCAACATCCAAGATGGCCACCAGAGGGGCCCATTGATTTAACATTTGACAAAAAGGGAAATACATTCAAAATCAACTCCTCTGAAACTGTTGGGCCAAATGCAACCAAACTATGTCACAATAGTCCTTGGATGGTGTAATTTAGAAATTGTGTCCAACATGTCCCTGAGTAATCCAAGGTGGCTGCCAGCCAGGTCCATTATTATACCCCCCAGAAGCGAAGTTAAGTACCCCCCAAGCAAAGTTTAGGGGGTATATAGGAATCACTCTGTTTTGCTGTCTGTCTGGGACAAATTTTCGTATCACTTTTCTGAATAACTACTATTCACAGCCACTTGACATTTTTTTTATGTGACTTTAGTTCGATGTCCCATACCGCAAGTAGCGATTTCAGGTTCGCAGATCATCTACTTCCTGTTTACTGACTTACTTAAATTTTTCGTAACACTTTTTTTCAGGTACTAATTATCACAGCAACATGAAATTTTAGATTTGACTTAGTATGATGTCCCATACCGCAAGTAGCGATTTCAGGTTTGCTGGACATCTACTTCCTGTTTACCGACTTACTCAATTTTTATATGAATGAAAAATAAATTTTGGTGGTATTATGGTATGGCGCAGGCGTTGGCCTCCGCGTCTGTGGACACCGTTACTTTGGTTCTAGCAAAGGGATCATAACGAAATTTGAACACAAGATTCCTAGGCACAGTGGTAAATACAGAATTTATGGCCCCCGCCTGTTTGAGAATTAGGGGCCAAAAAAGGGTAATTTGGGGGTATTTTCACATATGTAGCTATAGAATGTTTATTGTTCATCAGAGTTTGATGCGGTTCGTTTCATTTTGTTGTTTATAAAATTACGCACCAGTAGTATGTCAACGGATTTTACCTCACATTTACAGTTTACAAGATAAAAGGGGCCCAAAAGGGGGCAAATCTCAATATTTTAAAATTTTTATTTCTTGTCAGATTTTGATGCACTTTTTTTTTAAATGACACCTTATGAAAAAATAGCTTGAGGACATATCAGTCAGATTTTTGATAACTTACTCTCTAAGGGAGATATAAGGGGCCAAATTGCAAATTTGCTATAAACGTAATTTTTTTGTTTCTCATTGGATTTTTACAGGATTTGTTTGTTTGTATTCCTCTTGATATAAGCTTTCAGTAGTATGTCAACAGATTTTGGATAGCTCTTACCATTGTCATGCTATAAGGGGTCAAAAGGGCCAAAACCACAATTTTTTGTCTCGCCCGCGGAGAAAGTCGCGAAAGCGAGACATAGGCATGCAAAGTATGACTGCGACGGCGGCGGCGTAAACTTTTACTTAATGCAGGATATTTTGAAAACCCTTGGATGTAGGAACATCATATTTAGTCCAGTGGTAGTACTAATGAAGTGCTACCTGACAGACACAAAATTTGATGACCTAGACCTCAATTGCACGGTCCAGCGACAAGGTTAAGTTTTTTGGATTAGATCAGTATCTCAGCAACTATAAGTGATATGTTAATTATATTTGGTATGTAGGTTGGTCTTGGGTAGTACATATCAGTCTGGCATATGACTTTTGCCCTTGACCTTAATTGCATGGTCCAGCGACCAGGTTAAGTTTTTTGGATTAGATCAGTTTCTCAATAACTATAAGTGATAGGTTAATAATATTTGGTATGTAGGTTGGTCTTGAGTAGTACATGTCAGTCTGGCATATGACTTTTGTCCTTGACCTCAATTTCACGGTCCATTTCTTAATAACTTAAGGTGGTGTACTTAATAGTATAATACATAATAACTTAAGGTGGTGCACTTAATAGTATAATACATCGTTACCTTTGCCTACTAAACAAAATCACGGCGATCCATATGCTGACAGGCGAGACACCTTTTTGGGTCCACACTTGTGATAAAAATGTTTATTACATATATTTTTTATCAGATTTTCATGTAATTTGAATATCTATGCCAACAAATAACTGTGTCCAGCAACATATTAAGTCCACACTCACTTTAGGTCCAGCAGCTTATGAAGTCCACACTCACTTTTATGTCAACACTTGCCCAAATGTACACCTTTTTTGGTCGTATCCTCCTACACTTTGCAGAGCCCAATTTTTCGACATGTGGGGAGTGGGGGTATCATTTTGTGGCCCACCAGGCCACAGTATCTCTAGTTGAGCATTGGACCCTATGGGATGTGCATTCAAAGCTCAACTCAGCTAATTGCATCCAAACTTTGTCACAGTAGTTTTTGGGTGGTGTAAATTAATAAAATTGTCTGACATTTCCATGTGTAATCCAAGATGGTTGCCGATTAACATTGGACTCTATGGGAAATGCATTCAAAAATCAACTCCTCTGAAACTGTTGGGCCAATTTCAACCAGACTTTATCATAAAAGTCCTTGGATGGTGTAAATAAAAAAAAATTATCAGACATTTCCGTGTGTAATCCAAGATGGCTACCAGTGAGGCCCATTGATTAACATTTGACCCCATGGGAAATTCAATCAAAAATCAAATCCTCTGAAACCTTTAGGCCAATTGCAACCATATTTTATCACAATAGTCTTTGGGCATGTTGGGTGATGTAAATTAAAAATTAATTGTGTCTGGCATGTGTCTGTGTAATCCAAGTTTGCTGCTAGCCGGGCACAATGATTAACATTAGACGTTATGGGTATTTTAAAATTATTGTTGCATGGATGAACCACTGGTATGTACAGGTGAGCTATATAGGCTCCTGGGCGCCTCTAGTTAGTTCGCCTCAATGAAGTACCCCGGCGTCCTTGTCCGCCATCCGTGTCCGCATTTGAGTGTATATCTCAGTAACTATGCAGGGTAGTGTTATCAAATTTTGTATGCAGATGGACAGCCTCCAAGAAAATTAGGTCACTTTGACCTACAGATGTATATTTTCTGCTTGAATGATTAAAATTTACATCTAAGTTCATATCTCAGTCAGTGTACATGGTACTGTAGGATCATCTATCCTTGCATATGCATGCATCTCTGAGGGTAGGTTAGCCAACAGGGGAGGGGGTTAGCTGTCGTTTGTGACTGCACCCTTCCCTGGTTTCCTACTTGTTTAAGTATTTTTATGCCCCAGTGATGATAAGTCGGGGGCATATTGTTTTACCCCTGTTGTAAGCGCAACTTCTCCTACATCTTTTGATGGATTTTAACAAAACTTTGTGGAAAGCAAGTAGACCATCTGCAGAGAATAACTAAAATATTTATTTTTTCATGAGTTTGATGTGATTTGTTTCTTAGAATTCTTCCTAACACAAGCTTTCAGTACTTAGTATCTAATAAATCTGACATAGTTTACAAATCACAATTTTTCAAAATACAATGTATGTAATTTTTTCATTTGATTTTCATAGAATTTGATTCTTAAGTTGATCAAATACATGTAACTGTGTCCAGCAACTTACAAAATCAAGACTTACTTTGGGCCCAGCAACCTACTATGTCCACTCAAACGTGCCCCTTTCCCTTTCAGTCGTATCTTGCCAAGCTTTGCAGAGCCAAATATCTAATTAGAAATGATTATAATATTTGGTTTTTGTCTATCTTTAATGATAATTATATTTGTATACCGTACATGTTTTGTAGCACTAAGTATTCTTCAGAACGGGAAGATTCCACAGTTTGTTGACACAGATCTGCTCTTTGCTGGCAAAGAGACAGATTCACCTTGCATAAAAAAATTACAGGAAGGACTAGATTGGCTTGGGCTTTATGAGGTTTGACCTTAAGTTAACTTAAGATATCTAAGTAATCGAAAGGTTTTAACTTTTCTGAATACGTTGCAAAATGGATAGTGAAACCTTGATTGAATGAATCGCAATGGGTCAAATCAAATGGATAGCTTGAACCATTTTTAGCTCACCTGGCCTAAAAGGCCTTGTGAGCTTTTGCCATCACTCGATGTCCATCGTGGTCCATCCGTCATTTAAGATCAACTCCTCTGAAACTGTTTGGCCAATTGCAACCAAACTTTGTCACAATTGTCTTTCTTTGGTGTAAATTAAAAATTGTGTCCGACATGTCATGGCCACCAGCGGGGCTCATTGATTAACATTGTACCCTATGGGACAATGCATTTAAAAATCAACTCCTCTGAGACAGTTGGGCTATCTGCTACCAAACTTTGTCACAATAGCCCTTGGATGTTGTGAATTAAGAATTTTGTTCTATATGTCCTTGCATAATCCAAGATGGCCGCCATTGGGTATATTGAATAACATTGGAACCTATGAAAAATGCAATCAAAGATCAACTCCTCTGATACCGTTGGACGAGTTGCAACAAAACTAATTGTTACAATTGTCCTTGGAAGTCTGCTTTAAAAATGTTCATCAACATGTCTTACTAGTTTTGTCTGAAATGTCTTCAAATAATTCAAAATGACTGCCAGCCTGGGCCATAGATTAACATTAGACGGTCTTAGATAAATGTAGTTAAAAAGCAAGTCCTCTGAAATGGTATGGCCAATCAATAACACCCAAACTCCAAGGAATTTACGGATCCATTGTAAAATGCCTGATCATTTCAGAGCTTAAAATATCTGAAAAGACATCTAATTAAGTATTTCTAGCACATTGCTTAAAGTAGCATCAAAGAGATAATTGTGTAAAGCAAATTACTTCATCAAACATACAAGGACAACAAACAGAATTCACATCCAAAATTATTAAAATGTTTGCTTCTGTCTGGAATTTTCAAGGTTGAAATTTTGAGGACCTTTTGACTTGATGTAGTCATTCTGTTATGTTTGACACCATTAACTTGCAGAACAATCTTCTTATTTTAGGCTGTTAGAAAGTTGCCATTACTTACACACCTTTTCCACAAGAACATTTCCCATCTCACCTTTAAGATGCTAACACACTTGCTCAGACCAGTTTTTAGTGACCAGGGAAGTAATAACAGAAGATATGAGCAATCAGTTTATGCAGCTTTGACAAGATATTTTAGTGAAGTAGCAAGTATGTATCAGTATGTCTGAATTTATACAACACACAAAGTCACATATATATACAAGGCCATACTATTTCTAAAAGAAATGCGCAACTAACATTGACGAAAGTCGCGGAAAGCGAGACATAGGCGTGCAAAGTATGACAGCGACGGCGGCGTAAACTCAAGTTTTTAGATAGAAGCCTTTGATGAAGGAACTTTATATTTGGTCCATAGGTAGCTTACGGCGAACCCTATCTGTCGGACCCAAAATTATCTGACCTTGACCTATATTTCGCGGTCCAGTGACCAGGTTAAGTTTTTTGCTTAAGTCCATTTCTCAATAACTACAAGCTAGAAGTCAATGATATTTGGTATATAGCTTGGTCTTGGTTAGTACATGTCAGTCTGCCATATGGCTTTTGACCTTGACCTCAATTTCATGGTCTAGTGAATAAAGTTGAGTGTTTCTGATTAGAATAGTTCCTTTATTACTGTAAGTGGAATGGTAATAACATTTGGCTTGTAGGTTGCTCTTGAGTAGTACATGACTGTTTTAGCGACAAGCAGGGACGGGCGAGACATCTATTAGGGTCCACTCTTGTTTTACTATACAATATCAAATGTCAGATTCTTTAAAAGAAATGAATGAGAAACTTAAATTTTCACATTATATTGTTGTCATTACAGAAACAAACTCCTGAATGTATATCTCTGTAACTACCTGTATACAAGGTAGGGTCCTCAATATTTGCATTCAGATGCATATTGGGTTTACTGACATCCTCTTAGAAATTAGATAACTTTGACCTATATTTTCCGCTTAATGTGCTTTAATTTAAATTTACATTCCAGTTCATATCTCAGTCAGTGCACATGGTAGGATCATCTATTCTTCCATATGCATACATCTCTGATGGTAAGGCAGCATCAAGGCAAAATTAGTTCACTTTGACCTATATTTTACGCTTGATTGACTTAGGTACATACAAGTTTACATTTTACACATGAACGACTCGGTTAAGAAGAATGGTCAAAGTCCATTACTGTTTACTGACATGCCCCATATAAACTTTCTTGGTATGTGTGATGCACCTAGCGATGCCAATATATTTTCAAAACTAAATCTGTATATATATTTGGCAATAAATACAGACAATGCAGTGTAACGAGGTGAGCTTAGCAGGCGGTGGCTGCTTACTATGTTTATAGAGCTTATAGAGGTATGATATTTTGTCAGCAGGTGGATCTTGGAAACTGAAGAAGCTGCAGATAAAAAAAAGGGTCAGATCGGCCTACATTTAATGCATGAGTGACTCAGGTTTAAGTTTACATTAAAGTATATATTAGAGATACAACAGCTTATATAGGTCTGGTATTTTGTCTGATGAAGCTGCAGAAAAAATTTGGGTCATATCATGTTATGATTGTTGGTACTACTGTTGTTATTTATAATAATAGTACCCCAAAAAATTAGAATTTGTATATACTGTGGATTCATTTCATTGGACTTTTCGTGGTTTTCGTGGGTACTGTTAAACCACGTAATCAATTTAAGTACCAACGAATTGCATATTTTACATTTTGCTACCAGAAAATTGTGAAACAAAAAATTTCAGTTTCCTCGAAACAGTACATTTTGGCTAAGCCACGAAAATTGGTACCCACGAAAATAAATGTATCCACAGTAACTTATATTACTTAAGAACCTATTATATTTGAGATTTTTTACCAAATTATATGCAATATTCCCGAAAATAATGTACATTAATTCGAAATTCATTATGTTTAGCAAACAGGCAAGGGGATCAGCTGTCGTTTCCGACTGCTCCAATCCCTAGTTACTTATAAGTTTATGGATGATAACTCAAAAAGTTTACATTCAAATGCTGTTTAGTAGTAGGACAGGAAGAACCTTATTTAATATACATAGGTGGAAGGTCAAAAGTCAAGGTCACAGCAGCTAAAAATAGATTGAAAACTTCTTATCTTTGGGTTTCCGGACGACAACTCAAAAAGTTTAAATCCAAATGGAATGAAACTTGAATATGTTGTTAGGTATCAGGAAAGGAAGAACCCCATTTATTAAGGAGAAATTAGGTCAGATGCCAAGGTCTAAGTTGCTAAAAATAAAATAGTAAATGTATATTGTTATGTCCCTTCTAAATTGCTTGATTCAGTGCGTTGCCAGGTAGGGGCATTTGTGTCCAATGGACACATTTTCCCCTGATTTCGGTCAAAGTTTCTTGGCTACTATAAGAATTCATACTTGATGTAAAGATTCATGATAATGATCGAGTTGTACTGCATTAGCGATTTTCAAATGTTTCCTGCCCCTTATTTCTGTTCTCACTATATCACTCTATGGATAAAGTCGGAATGAATTTGTATTTGGTCTGAAGCATTATGATAATAAGTTGTACTTTGTAAGTGATTTTCAGATATGCAGATACTTTGACTTTTTAGCTGATGTGAGCTATTGCCATCACTATGCATTCGTCGTCCGTCGTCCGTCGTCTGTCCGTCAACAATTTAAAAAATCTTCTCCTCTGAAACCGCTTGGCCAAATGTAACCAAACTTGGTATGGATCATCACCAGGGTATGGCTTCTCAGAATTGTATCCAATAAGTCTGCTGGACAAAAAACATAGCCCCCGTTGCTAAAAATAGAACATAGGGGTAAATTGCAGTTTTTGGCCAAAAAGTCGAAAACCGTTACAGATATAAACTAGATGTTGTCGGAAACGACAGCTATCCCCGCACTCCCTGTTTGACACAGAAAACAGTTGTTATACACCCTTGGCATAATTTTTTTCATAATCTTTGAAATCTACCTATTGATAGTCATTATTGTTACTAAAAGAATTCTAGGATATATAGTTGCTAAGTAGAATTTCAAAAAATAAGTGGTCTTTGAGACTTTCAGGAAATTAACCAAAATCGGAATAAATATTTTTGAAATCCAGTTGATGAAAATGTTTTTCCTAAACTAAATAAACAATTTAAGTATGGTTGCTAGGTAGAATTCCAAAAAATAAGTGGTCTTTGAGACTTTCAGGAAATTTACGAAAATTGGAACCAAATATTTTTGAAATCCAATTCATGAAAATGTTCATCATTAACTACAGAAACATTTTAAGTATGGTTGCTAGGTAGAATTCCAAAAAATAAGTGGTCTTTGACACTTTCAGGAAATTTACCAAAATTGGAATCAAATATTTTTGAAATCCAATTGATGAAAATGTTCGTC